>SNQJ01S0036291.1:7351-22912 GCA_010110895.2 Picea sitchensis
ACAATAAAATCATTCCAAGAGGTTAAAATTTTACCATGTTTCTTCATGTCCTCCTGAGTCTTGGATTCCCACCAAATGAGTGTTGCACTATCCAATCTTAAAGAAGCAAGCTGAATCTTAGTTTCATCATCTTGAATTTTTTGGATCCTACAATACACCTCAATCTGATGAATCCAATTATCTAATTTCTCATCATTTACTTCTCCATTGTACATTGGCAATTAAAATTTAATATCAAGATTTAGCAAAGGAATTTGTGAAGGAGTTTTACCATGTCATTTTGGAGAATTTGGAAGAGATCTTGAACTGGTAGAAGAAGAAGAAGAAGAAGATGGACGTGAGGGTGGTGGAGAAGCACCATTCCCTCCATTTCCATTTGGAGTTTTATCACCACTACCTCCCTTGTGATTTGAAGGGTTGGATCCTTCACCTTGCATCCTTGTATTCCTTTCCATAAAGATTTTCATCATTTCTCTCATTTCCATGACAGCCTTTCTAAGATCTTCATCTTCTGTAGGAATATGTTCATGACTCTCTTCATGAGCCATACTTGATGAATGCCTCCTTGAAACTTATGGTGATGATATAATCTTCCTTCTTGAAGGACGAGAACTTGGCTCTACAAGTTGACCTTCTCCTCTTGTGAGTTTCAACCTTGTGAGCATCAGAAAACAAAACACTTGCAAATAATCAAGTCTTCAAAAACCTATGCTCTGATACCAACTTGATCTAAAAATGAAGAAGACTTGAATTCTTGAAAATATTTGCAAGATTTATTTCATGTGTTAAAATGTAAATGGATCAACTTTGCAACAAAATTTTTATATAAATTACTCATTCAAGATGCATATAAACAGCAAAAATAAACAGTGAACATAAAACACATAACACAACAAATGATAAAGGAGTTCACCCCTCTCTTGGGTTACATCTCTTGGTCCAACTTCCAATGGATCTTTTGTATTATTTTCTCAAAGTGCTAAAAAATGTGCTTTGCAATGCTCAAAATTCCAAATAGATGGCTCCAATGGCTCTAGAACCTCCAAAAACCCCTAGCTGGGCTTTTTCAACACCTCGTTTGGCCAAAAATTGAAGAAGATAGGCTTCCTGGAAGTTCCCCTTCAAACTTGTTGTCTCTGCATTGACAAATTGCACCCTTGTTGGCTCAACCTAGCCCCCACGCATTTTTATGCGTTAAAACCCATCACCGAGTGCAACCGCATAATCGGTGAAAACTGTAGGACGGTTATGGGCGCACCTATCCCCTAACCACCAAGGCTAGGGTTGTGTGACCCATATGACCACACGCAAGTGCAAAAAAAAGGCCTCGTTTCCAAAAGCCAATGGTTAATGGACAAGTGGCGGGTCATTGGTTTGTATAACCATTGAAACCAAATAAAAATGCAAAACTGCACGCATGCACCAATGATATAACAATGGTCATATGTTATTGTATTATACGACCGGGGGTTGGGGCTAAGCCCCAGCCTGGCCCTGCGCCAACCATACACATATGTAACTTTAAATATATATAATGTCATATATATAACAAGGTCCAAATGGTGGCGCATTGGTTGGAAGCCCTTCCCAAGTCTCTTCCCCTTCCCGGAGGTCGCAGGGTCGAGACCTACCAATTGCAAAGATTTTAAACCACCAACCAGGTGACACGTGGCGGCCATTTATTGGGCCACGTGTCACCATACAATTAGCCACCAAGATGCCATGTGTCAATAGATCATTCATCAATAGACAAATATCTACCACTCAGCCTTGCCATGTTTCGTACTGACTGCCACATTAGCATCCGTACGGATTTTCCGGACTGTACAGCCAGCATCCCTTTCTTTTGCCCGTTTGTTGTTTTGAATAGAATGCGATATCGCTCGCTCCCGACGTCCGTTTGAACCCAAATTGGGTTCATAACGATGAGGCCTACACTCCTGTTTGATTTGAATTGATTCCAAGCACTTTTCATTTTGAGAAAAATTTGATCCCCTGGATCACAACTAGCCCACTCAGCACATTCAAAGAGCGCATTCAAGGAAGAGAGGCACCAGTCCTCTCACATTTTGAATTTGAAATTGTATTAAACGTATGTAAGGCTGGTAGAGACAAAGTCGTGCCTTTGAGAAGGAGTTAGGTAGAAGTAGCCTTTAATGGTTGTAAGGCTGGATCTAGATCCAATCTGGACTAGATATCCCATTCAATGTAAAGTTAATGTAATTGAATAAGAGTAGGTGAGATGGAGGGAAGAGCCCTCTCATGTAAAAGATCTTGGATCTTATTTTGAAAAAAAAAAAAAGTTAGTTAGGAGAGCTCTGCGTGAGAGTTTGTGACAGTAGCATAGATAGAGAAGAGAGGAGAGTCGAGACTCTGTTGCAGTCCAAGCTCAACCCACATTGTAAAGAGGAATTTCTTGATTAATACAAACAAAAGCAGTTTTTCCTGCATGATATTCTATGTGTGATGATTGTCTTTATGTGTTGATGATATGTTGTAGGTGTATGTTAGGTATGCATTTGCAGGGACAAATAGGTTCTTCTATCTGTGGACTCTTTGACTTCAGGTTTGGGGTTCTTTGAGGCTTCATGCCAAGAGGGTGTGACAGAACGTTGCGGGTTCTGTAAGCTAGTGCAAGGAATGCACTTCTAAATTCTGCATAATTTGTACAAGGACATGCCAGGAGGGCGCACCAGCTAAAGTCACTGACTCAAGAAGAACCCTTAAGGTTGATGAACACCTTTAAGGATAGACTATGCAGAAGAAGGCATAGAGAAGACAAAATTTCTGAGGAATTCTGTGGAAGTTCTTCCACGGGGGAATCAAGCAAGTGCAGATTGTGTACATAAGAACTCTACTGTGAGTTCAAAGGGAAATCAGAATCACCGAGGATTCTGGAAACTCTGCCAGGTGGGCATCGAGTGGATGTGTAGAGTGAATAGGAAATAACTCCTATGAGTTCTAGAACAGAGAAGATTCCAAGGAAGAAGACCTTCACAGGGTTACTGAACACGCTGCAGGCTCAGCAAGGAGTGCTTAAGCATGAAGTTTCCAGAGGGCACTTCCATCCTTTCAAGCAGAGAAAGGGACAGAGACTTTAGAGGTCTGAGAAATAGAGAATCTTAGGTTAGACATGACCTTTGTGTGTGCAGGGACCCTATAGGAATCACAGAGGTCATGAAAACCTTTCAAGGTTTCAGAGAAGAGAAGCTTAGGAGGAGCAGTGCCTTTGTGCACAGAGTGATAGCTGCAAGGAGTGCAGGGGTCGAGAAACCCAAAGAGGGTCCTAAGTTGCGAAGCTCATGAGGGACAACATCCTTAGAACCCAGGTGAGACCCAAGGATACAGGGTTCGCAGAGAAACAAAGGCCAAGACCTTTGATACTTTGGAAATCTTCCAAGAAGGGGGAAGAAGTGGAAGCTCAGGAGGAAGCTACAACTATCATTGATTCAGGCACTGGGGAAAAGATCTGGACCATTCACACCATGTCTAGACACCCAGGAGAACCACACAAAGGAGAAGGAGATCTGGGCCATCAGATCTGAGCGCATGGACCGATAGCCATCAGATTCAGAAGAAGGCAAATGGATTTTAACCTCTGGGAGGTCACCTGGGAGAGCAGTTGAAACAGACGGTGGAGATACTTCATGGAGAAGTGTTGAGTTTCCATAACCGTCAGATCTAGAACAGATAGCGAATAACCATCGGATCTGGGAGGAGCTGCACGAGATTTAATCTCATATGTGAATAGGAGAGGAACCATGAAATCCTGAAAGGATCAAGATTGTCCATTGTTGAAGAGGACACATGGTGGTAATCTGAGGACCCATCAGGGTTTTGGATATCGAGAGTCTGAGAGGTAAGATTTAGGAGGGAAGATGTCTTGAATCATGAAGTCTTGAAGACATCAAATCCATCCATCTAGGACGACACATGTCATGAGATCCTCATANAAGGAATCAGGACCATCCATTTTGGAGGACAAGTGGCAGAGATTTGGGTCATATCATGGATTCGGGTATCGTGAGCTGGGAGGCGGAGGCCTTTGCTCTACAAAGTTTTGAGTCGCGATATCTCGATGCGATCTAAGCCTTTGATCGAGGAGGAAGGAGAGCTGTGAGATCTAGCATCTCGATACATCGTGTATTGGAGGTTTGGGGTTTGGAGGAACTTCCTTTCGACTATAGAAGTTGCGAAGTGTCGAGTGCTGAGGGCTCAGGTGAACATACGTCACATCCATCAGGTGGGGACCGTGTGGTTGACAGGTGGACACTCGTCGCTTGGGAAGGAGTCAACATCCTATTGACTTATCACACTTTGGAGATTAACAAAGGGAGAGTGCCAAAGTTTAATACTCCAACTCGTGAGGTTGAGAGTAGTGAGAAAGGGGAGTCAACCCATAACTGACTTATCACGTCTCATGGATTCGTGAAAGAGGAGAAAGAAGGTTCAATCCTTCAACTCGCAAAGCTAGGAAGTTGTGAGGGGTGCTAGTTGTTATCCATAGCCGGTGGTCGCTGGTAGAAGCACTAGCGAGAAGTAGCTATACCCGTATCATCATCTCGGGTATCGGGAGGTTGGAAAAGAAGATTCGAGGGTCTTCAACTCACGAACTCATGAATTACGAGTTGTGAAAGGCTCTTGTGCCAAGGCCAGTTGTGGTCGCGTGGGGGTGAAGCTCGCACTTAGTGCTTGTTTGCATGGGTGGAGTCTCCAAAGGACCTATGGATTCGTTGAAGGTTCTAGAGGGAATCAAAGGATCCACTTCAGCTCAAGGAGATTAGAACGATCCTGTAGCGGATTCTAGCCCGAGGGTTGGGGGTCTGCATCACTATATTTGAAGGAATTTTTACTCTAAATACCTAGCTCAAATGGGCTCATATATTAAATGGTTGTAAATTTTATTCTGAGACCTTTCCAATAGTATATGGAACTCCCTCTAACACCTTAGGAATGAGGAGGTATTAATTTTGTGTCAGACAACCCATATAGAAAGTTCAAGTCGGCCAAGCCAATATTTATAGGTCATCTCTAAAAGTGATCACAATACAACTATAAATATAGGATAGATGTGATCATTTGAATAGAATCCAAACAAGAATATCAAGTCTGAGATGCGCATAAGATATTTGAGGTGTGCAAGAGAATTTGGGGAGTAATTTTGGGGTTTAAAGGTGTGGAAGAGGAGTTTTCTTGGATTTTTAAGGGTATGCTATGAAGGATTAGTGTATATGATACTATAAAGTGAATTGTTTTGAGGTTGTTATGCTTCAATCTATATTTATACTATGTTAATGATACTACGAGGTTCACTAGGGCATGAAGGCTAAATCTGACTATGGTTTGATGTTATTTCTGGAGTATGAAGCAAGGACATGCACTGGAACATGAAATTTAAGGGAATGATGATGCTATGAAATACATGAAGTATGAATCATGCAGGTGAAGTCAAAAGTATTTTGTGTATTGAGATCTTAGGTTGGTTCCTATATAGGTCTTACTGACTTGGTGCTTAGTTGAGGATATTGGTGTCTCCAGTAGGTTGGTTCCTACACAATATCTTGCTAAGTTGGTGCTCAATTGAGGAGGTTGGTGTCTATAGTAGGTTGGTTCCTACATAATATATTGTTGAGTTTGTGCTCAACTAAGGATATTGGTGTCTCTAGTAGGTTGGTTCCTACAAACATTTATAATGATAAGTTTTTGTGGTTTTCTCTCACAAGAGTTTCCAAGTTAAAATATATGTACCATGATTTGAGTTTACATGCATTTACTATTTTAAAGTTAAGGAATGATTTATGAATTCACAACTAAAGTAAAAACTTTATTATAATGATTCACCCCCCTCTCAGTATATGCATAAGTTCAACAACTGGCATCATAGAAGGTTCCTTCATAAATAGTTTAACCATGGGAAGGAAATTATTTAACACATATGGATTGTAAGGAAGGTCTCCCTTGAAACAAATCTCCTTTTTTAGATGGAACAAAATATGCATCATGTAGTATAAGAATGTAGACATATTTGATGGCCCTTGGATTTGGTATCTAGGAATCAGTCATAATAGGTCATATAGATGAAGTTGGGAAGAAGTCAAGAAAACACAATGAAAAATAAATAGGTGTTATACTAAGTGGCCTATTATATTTTGAGACTATCAAGGTAACACAATGTACATCAGCTAAATAGATTTGGGACAAGATACAAAACATTTATGAAGAGATATTGAGTGATTTTTTTGGTTATGAATCAGAGACAGAAGATGAACAATTTGTGAGAAAGATAAAAGGAGGATCTGGAAAACATAAGGAAAGGGAAGATAGTGATGATGAATAATAATCTCTCTCCATAACCATGGAAACAAAACCCACTAATGAATAAAATTAATATAATCAGAAAAAAAAACAAATTCAAAGGAAGTGAATCTTGAAGAAGAACTCATTAGTGCCTTAGAAGAAATAGAGAGACTCAAGAGAAATAATATAAAGAAAAAATAGTCATTGCATAAAAATGAAAATAAGGGTCATGATATTGAATAAAAAGATAATAAATTTATCATCCTAAGGACTCAAATAGAAGAGGAAAAAAGGATAGAAGATGTTGCGAGAAGCCAACTGAAAGAAAATGAAGAAAATTTTGAGAAGATGAAATAGTTTCCTTAAGAAAGAAACTACAGAAAACAATTGATCAGTTGAATATAATCTTGAAGTTTGCAAAGAGTAATGAAATCTTAGACAACATTCTCAATTTCAAAAGGTAACCATTCATCAAGACGAATCTTGTCTATGAAGAAGAAAAAAATAACCCCACGGAGATGTAAGCACCAAGGTCACAAAGCCATCAGAAAAGGAAAATGAATAACATTCTAATATCTATGCTAATATTCTCAAAGGATCCATCAACATTGAAAGAAAAAACATGAAAGGAAATGATGATCAACAGAAACCTGATTCTTCTCACAAGAAAAAAATGAATGAGTTCAGAAGAGTTGTTCCATCAAGAAGGCCTTTCAAAACCCAGTATCCAAATATCTTTCTTGGATATTTCTTTTATTGCAATAATTTTGGTCCTAAAGCAATAGATTGTAGATATTATACAAGAAGTGACCATGTGAGAAACAAAAATAGAGTTCCTTACAATACCTCAAAGGATGATTACGTGAGAAACAAAACCATAAGTTCTCATGAGTTTGGTAACAAAAAATACAATTCATTTTCTCCTATACTTGATGACAATAATTAATTTTATAAGTGAAATAACTATGGGAATATAGAGTGTGACTATAGAAGCAACATAATAAAGTATCCTAAAAAAAATAGGGAAGAATATGTTCTTACGAAGCATATAGAAGAATACACAAGTGTGTGTAAAAGGAAGAAAAAATAACCAAAGAAGGAAGAACGTGGACTTCCAATGTATGCTCAAGACAAAGGAATCCCATGGTACATTGATAGTGCATGTTCAAAAAACACGACGAGTGATCATAGTAAATTTATCATCCTAAATGAAGAAAAAAGAGGTGGTGTTACCTTTGGGGATAATGCCTCTACAAGGATAGTTAGAAAAGGTATTCTTAGTCTTGATAATGGAAACACTAAAACAAAAAATGTCTTGTACATTGAAGGGTTAAAACACAATTTTATAAGTGTCATTCAAATGTGTGATAAGGAAAGCAGGTTTAATTCTAAAGGATGTGAGATAAAGAAAGAAGGTTTAGGAAGATTAGTGGAAAATGAAAACCAAACCCTGAGCAATGTATACATTCTCAATGAAGTTGAAGGAGAACAATGTTGTATGGGAGTGATATCCCTCTCATATCATCGGGAAAGGGAAAAAAACACGTATGGAGAGGAACCCGTTTCCATTTACCTCAAATGAGGAGAAGTTGCAAACAGAAGAAGAATTGCAAACACAAAGAAAGTTGCAGAAAAGGGGAGTATAAAAATTTACTAAGGGTTTCCATCAATGACATAGGGGGAGATTGTTGGAAATATTATTTTCATTGATGTGAAAGACTGGGGGAGACTACATATGTCTAATATAAACATTGGAAGATGGATATTGTTCGAAATATTTTTTTTGGACTTTTGATGCTTAGTTTGGATACCCCATCTTTGAAGGAATTTTTACTCTAAATTTATATATCAAATGGGAGAATTGGTTATATGGTTGGAAATATTATTTTGATACCTTTCCAACATTATATGGAACTGCCTTTAACTCCTTAGGAATAAGGAGATATGAATTTTCCTGTCATAAAAAACCAACTAGAAAGTTTAGGTCAGCCCTAGTGTTTACAATTTGACCCTTAAAGTGAGCACATCAACAATATAAATATATGATAGATGTGCACATTTGAAGATAATACAAGCAATAATATCAAGTCTAATGTGCAAAAGAGAATATGGGGAGTAATCTTGGGGCTAAAGGTGTACTAGAGGAGTTTTCTTGGAATTTTAAGGGTACACTATGAAGGACTAAGGTCTATGATGTTACAACGTGTGTTTTTTTAATGTTGTGATTTCAGAGTCTAGATTTATATTCTTGGAATGATGCTATGAGGTTCCCTAGGGCATGAATGATAAATATGAATATTTTTTGAAGTCATGTCTAGGATATGAAGCAAGGATAGGCACTAAAACATGAAAGTTAAGGGTATGATGATCCTATGAAATGCATGAAGTATGAAGCATGTAGGTGAAGTCAGAATTAATCTATGTATAAATATCTTAGGTTGGTGGCTATACATGTATTACTGAGTTGGTTTTCAATTGAGGAGATTGGTGTCTCCATTAGGTTGGTGCCTACACAATATCTTGTTGAGTTGGTGCTTAGCTAAGGACATTGGTGTCTCTAGTAGGTTGGTGCCTACATAATATATTGTTGAGTTGGTGCTCAGATAAGGATATCAATGTCTCTAGTAGGTTGGTGTCTATAGACATTTATAAAGATAATTTTGTGTGGTTTTATCCTCCAAGGATTTCCAAGTTAAACTATATGTACCATTATTTTACTTTACATGCATTTATTATTTTAAATTTAATGAATGATTGATGAATGCTCAATTAAAGTAAAAAATATCTTATACTGATTCACCCCTCCTCTTTGTATAAGAATAAGTTCAACAAGTAGAGATTCGTTTTACACTGGAAATCTAAATGGGAAAATCAGGTTCCAGGGTTTTGGTTTTAATAAACAAGAAAATGATTACAAAAGGGTGAGATATACACATATGTAGTGTATTGTTACTCAATGGAAGGAAATTTGAATATGGCCATGGCTCAATAACAATATTCACTCATTGTGGAATAGAATAAATTTCTTCCTGTCTTCTGATAATTAAGAAAACTTCTTCTTTGAGTTCTCATCTCTACTACCACCCTTCTTCATTTTCTCATCTTTATTTCATTAAATGTTGTTCTTCATCACCTCCTTCATTTTTAATGGGATGAATTGGAAATCCACCCATCACAATGGTTCATTTTAACATCCAAGATAATTTTGAACATTTTCTCAACTTTTCCAAAAACAATTGAATGCTTATTACAAATTTACAAAGATTTGTTTTTGGTGAGGATCCAATTCAGATCAAACCTCACCATTTTCAGGCTTTTAGTCCCCAAAATACTCAACTTCCTTTAGTCTTCTTATCATCTTCCTTCAAGCATCCTTTGGAAAATATCCAAGAAAGGGTGCCTCCACTACAAGATGGAATATACGAGTTCAATAGGGTATTCCTTTTCCATAATCATATTGTCCATCTCATGGCTAGAGATGACATTCGTTGCTACAGTAGTTTTGTTGGAAAACCATTTATCTTCGGACTACAAGTGCAAGTAGCTCATATTTTCCCTTTACCTTGTCTCTTTGAGCTTTCTTCTTGGTTGTTCGGTTCTTGGGATAGATTTCCAGGTGAAGCCTCCAACATTTTTCCTCCCAGTTTCCAGCCAATTTATAGTACTGAAAATATTTCTTGCATGGGATATATGGCCTTCTAGAGTGCTAACAATTGCTAGCCTTATGACCCCTTTCCTTGAAACAATAAAAACCAAAGATATTACACCATATCGTTTTGGTTTATTGATCTGGATTTATGAGAAGAACGAAATGAAACTCATATATATAAATTAGCACAGAGATACATTGAACAATAATAGAGATATAATGAAACTTAACTTCTATATAATAAAGAAATCTGTTGAAACTGTAAAATGCAGAATGAAATAATCTTGCTCGAATGGTGGTAGCTAATATTTGAGAAGATATGTGGTGGCTATGTGTATTCTTCTGAGCACATTACAATGAGGCCTCCGGGCCTTTTTAGAATCAAGAAAAAACAAGAAAACCCCAGACATCCAAAAACCTAACCCTAGTATATCAAGCGCCAAAATTCACATGGGCCCCAATGGGGTAAGTTGGTACATCAACTTCTGGGGTCATAACTTTTGCATACAATATCTGTTTTAGGCACACGATAGCTCGTTGGAAACGTCTATATGAGGAATACACATGTTTCCATCACACTCTAACATAAAATCCTATTTCACTATGGTGAGACCAAAAAATGTTGTTTAGGGCCTCAAAATGGCCCCGTAAGATTAGGACTTGAAAAGATAGAAAATAAATGTCAAGATGAAAATTGTATGTGAGACAGTTGTAAGAGGTGGGTGGACATCGATATACACCTACATAAATCCTCCCCCATTAGGAAGAAATGGTCTCCATTGCATTGAGTTTCCCCATCATATGAGGACATTTCTACTGAATTTGGCCCCAAGTGAGCCACTTGCCTTGGTGTAGGAGTTGCTCTGCTTTGACAACATGATAAAGTTGAAGCTTCTATTGGAGAGCTCCCTTGACCTATTCTTCCACGATATGATCAATGGATTCTTGTTCCATGTAGTTAGGATTGAGCTCTATCATTTTTAACTTTTCTTCTATCTCTGAGGTGTACAATAATGGTGGAAAGTATGGTTGAAGGAGGTCCACATTAAACAATGGGTGCAAGACAAGGAAGGGGGGAATGTTGAGCTCAAAATCATTGTTACCCACAACCTTGGTGATGGTGTAAGGTCCATAGTAGAGTGGATGAATATTTCTATGTGATCTTGTAAGGCGTTATTTCTACAAGTGCAACCAAACTTTATCTCCCACCTGAAACTTGTTTGGCACACAATGTTGATCATGGAATTTATTGTACTTGGCATTGGACTTCTGCAAAATATCCTGAACCTGTTGGAAGATGTGCTAGATTTGTTCAATGAACTAGGTGGCTTTTTCATCTTTGGTTTGAACATAGGATGATTTTTCTTTTGTGGAAGCAAGGGGTAGTGCAACATCCATGGGACCCAATGGTTGAAATCCAAACCCCAGCTGAAAGGGGTTTTGGTCGGTCAATGTATATATGGCTCTATTATAACTATGTTGAACATAGGGAAGAATATCATCCCATGTGTGTGAATTCTTGGAATTTGTTGGCGCGGGCCATTTTATGGAAAAGTGTGGTAATTAATGAAAGAAGTTAGGAAATGGACAAAAAAAGGAGCACGTGCTGGAAAACAGGGAAAAGCAGTGTTGGGAAAGAAGGAAAGTCAAATAAAGATCAAAATATGTGGATCAACGAGGAAAAATGGTTGGATTTTGGACTAGTCATGCTCAGGGAGTTAGAAAGTAGACAAACCTAATCCACCTAGGGTTAGTGGGTTAGGGTTTTGGTCATTTTTGTAATGGGTAATTAACCCCTTTTCATAATATAAATATGTGTTGTAAGATAGAGGAGAGGACTGTTGAGATGTATGAGATCTAGTATCAGCACTGAGATATAGATAGATATATGATCAGAGAGACATAGATATTCATTGTAATATATGTTAAGGTCACAAGTTGTGGAGCTTAGTGCGATCTTTTTAGCCTCAAATGCAATGTACATAATTGTATAAACTTGATAAAGAATAATAAAAGAGATAAGAAAGACAAATATTTGTGGATGTAGCGCATGGGGGGTGAACGAGGGTAAACTTTGTGTCTCTGTGTGGAAATTTTGTCTTATTTCTTTCAATTGCTTAGTTATGATGAATGAATTGATCTGTTAGAAGTAAAATGCAGTGCACAGTAGGGTGATAGCATAACTATTGTAGAATGAATCTTAATGAATGTAATTGATTACAGAATGGTATATTTGTATATAATTTTGTATTAGAATAATATATATGATGTATGTTGAGGTAGAAATAATGTCTCCCATCCCCACAATAGCCTCCCTTGCAAGATTGCAGACATTTGGGTCTTGTAGTCACCCATAAGCCATCTCGGGTGAGACTGCATTGTGCACTCTGTGCGCGTTGTTTCCTTATGGTTTCCAAAATGGCTATAGGTTTGTAGGGTTTTTTTGGAAACCTAAAGAAGAACCCAAGTTAGCCCATACTGTCCAACAAATGGTTTTGTTTCCATCTGGAACCCAGAAGAATGGACTGGAAGGGACTTGCTGAGAAGGATAATGAACAAAATGCAGTATTATAAGGGGATGTTTAGACCATGGAAACCAAATAAATAGGAGATTGAACAGTGGTTGACAAAAAAAGAGCTCTATTTTGCGTATAAAGACAATAGAAAATCCAAGTATACACCACACCAATATTTGGAAAGTTCTGTATTCACTAATCTTCATGAGCCATTTTTCTGTGATTTTCCACATTTGTTACATGAGTGGATATTGAGATCGAAGGACAATCACCCAACTAATTGGATAAGAAAAATAGAATGGAGTACTGAGAATATTGTGCAACTACAAAAAGTCAACAACAAATTCATGTGTGTAGTCGATTTCTGGCTAGACAACATCATTGTAGGATTCATTACCGAGTTTGTAGTCGATACTGAAAAATCATATACTGTTGCAGAGCACGATTTTTTGAAGGGTCCAATAGGAAGGTATATTATATAACTTTATACTTCGATCAAGATTTTTCTAATTGATAAAGGTGTGATGATAATGGATTTTGACAGCTAAATAACTCTGCGTGCATGGGGAGGCTGGCGGAAAAACTAAGGACGATCTGACATATGGATAAGGTTGTGTATAGAGGTAAGAAGAATGAATAAATGGACCCCATTATGATGTATGAAGAATATATCAAGGAAATAATGGACAAAGTGGGAACGACGCGTAGCGGAAGACCCGACCAATATAAGATTAATAGGAAAAAGAGAGAAGTAGTCAAGCGAAAAGGATTGGAAAGTCATGAAGAAGAGGTAGAGGATATTTGTGTTATGGAGTATATTGAGGAAATCCTGCACACCACATATGAGAGAAAAACCATAGGTCAAGGGTCTAGTGTAGAAGAAGGATATCCATTCGATATCAAAATTAGTGTCGAACCGATGACCCCATGTGTGAAAAAGACATCAGAAAATAAAGAATAATTTAGACAACAAACAATCAGTAGAAAAAGGATTCTAGTAGGATAAGGGACCGATGGAAATTCATGTGGAAGTACGAGTTCAGCTAGCAATAGTTAGTTATATACATAACGTAGAGGTAGTAAAACAAACTTTATAATGGCAAGAGCATATCCAACCATTCGGTTACCAGAATTTTATGGAGAAGAGTCGAAGGACCCAGAGAAACATCTATTTATTTTTGAAAATATTTGGGAAGATAAAAAAATCGCAGATGAAGACATAAAATTGGTTCAACTTGCAATTACATTCAGAAACCACGTACTGGACTGGTTTATGAGCCTCGCAGTAAACAATCCACAAGGAGAACCTACAATCATCGCAGAGGTAAAGAAGGAACTAATAAATGAATTCTAACAACCAAGTTCAGAAGATCAATATATGAATGAGATGATAGAAATCAAACAGAATCGAGGAGATTCGTTTTGGGAAATCTATCAAAAGTTCAAGTGATTGAAAGGTAATTTGAAATATCCTATAACATACATGCAACATGGGAAACTATTTATAAATTCATTATTGTGACATTTTAAATACCCATTAAGGAAACAAAAGTTCCAGACTCAGGTTGAGGCTCTGCAAGAATCCATAGAATTGGAATAGAATCAACATAAACATACAGATCCAACTATAGAAGAGATGAGAGACGATCTCAATATTCTGACATTTAAGTTGAGTCAGAACAAAGGCAAGGAAAAGAGGGAATTTTCCTATTCTACCTTATACAGAACACAAGAACACCACAAAAACGAGTTCCCGAGATTTGCGTAGTACTTGGGAGCACGACTGCCAAAACCCTTTCCCATAGGAGGAATATGGTGTGAAATATGTAAAACACATGGACATGATCCCTATCATTGTCCAATGATTCAAAAGTACCAAACGGTGCCTAAGAGCACATTCTGCAATTTATGCAAGTTTGTAGGACATGAGGACAAGGATTGTTGAATACTGGAAATGATGAAGGAAAAGACCTTAGATTCTTATAGGATGCATGTTGAACTAATTACAAGACAACCTATGTAGTAGTATAACAATGCACAACAATTTACAGTGCCACCACAATATAATCAAGTACCATAGTATAATACACCACGTGCAGACTATCAAGGAAACATAGGAGGATTTAGAGGAGGAGGACGTTGAAGAGGAGGATTTGGAAGAAGAAGAGGAAACATTATGCAAGTGATTGTCCACTACCACCAACAACATGTATGTACTGTCGCACAACAAATCATACTAAAAAATAATATCTTATACTTCTGAAAAATATACAGGACAAAAGGAATCAAAATAATCAAAATGTTCAATGGATTGCCACATAAACTAGAGATTAGGGGGGGAAATATTAATATATTTACTCAAGGTGGAGCCAAAACAAGAGTAGACATAGCAACTCAAAGTCAAAACCAACACCAGTGGATCAGAAAAAATACAACACCTCAATAGCATTTTGATGCGCATAAGGAAAAAGATACATTTAAGTAGGCTAGACAAGAAGTTTTGTAGAATGCTATTTCTTCTACTTCAAATGCACAGCCAGACTATGATGGACTAGTATATGATATGCCTCGTCCATTTGATCATACCAATAGAGATCAGTCTTCAAAAAAGGTAAGTAATATAGGAAAATTTATGATGTCTTCCTTGAAGTTATTGACTGCTCAAACATCTCTACAAGTATTACAAAGTTTGATATAAAAATGAAGTCATCAAGAATAGATAAAACTATAAAAAAAGATAGTAAATTATGTCCATGGGAAAACAAGAACAAATAGGGAGTTCAAACTGAATGAAATTATTGGAGACTTTAACATGGGTGACATCATATTAGATTTGGGATCTAAGGAAAATATTTTTCCTAATAAAACATGGGAATGCATGGGGAACCTACACTGGGTTATTCACCTATTCAGTTTTTTGTGTTGACAGGCGCGCGTCGGGGCGCATATGCGCCAAAAACACGTTTTTGTCCCGCGCATATGCGCGCGCACCAAGCTGCTGTAAAGTGCCCTTCAATTTTTGGTTACTTTGTATAGTTTTTGACCCTTCTGGAATGATGTGAACTTAATTCAGTGCCATGAATGACTTCATTGCTGTTT
>SNQJ01S0036291.1:54922-77668 GCA_010110895.2 Picea sitchensis
CAGAATTATGTACACTCTTCCCAATGGGGGAGTGCAAAGGGGGGGTACCCCCTCTGAGGGGTCTGGCGGGGCTATCCCCCCGGCTGGGGGGTCTGGGGGAAAGCAGGCCCCCAGCAGGGGTTCGGGGGTGAAGCCCCCGAAGAAAAAATTGCCTTGTAAATGTATATTGTAATTTCATTGTAAATCTGGACCGTTCATTATAAGGTCGCAGATCTAACGATAGATATTATGTTAGGATTTTTTCCCCTAAAAGGCAACCCTCTTTTATCAGGGAAATGTATTGCAGCTATGGTTGATGGTGAATATTGTATTATGAGAGAGGAGACTGTGAGAGAAAGAAGAGGAAGTTACAACAGGTTTTTCTGTAGGTTGTATCCCTTCATTTGTTGGATAATAATAAAGGAAGGACCTGGCAATTTCTCTGGTGGACGTAGCCCACATTGGGTGAACCACGTAAATCTGTGTCTCTCTTGTATTATGTACCTTCTCTGTTTTGTTTTCCACATTTGTTTTATTTTATTACTCCGCGGTCTTGTTTTTCTAACAGTCAATACAAGAGGTACACACCACCTGAGTGGCTCGGGACAAGCCATAGGTGAGTGTTGGGGGCCTGTTGGCACATGTCATTTTGGGGAAAAGAATAGTAAGTAATGAAGGCAACTAGGAAATGGACCAAAAAAGGAGCACATGTTAGAAAACAGGGAAAAATAGTGCTGAGAAATATATAAAGTAAAAGAAAGGACAAAAGATGTAGATCAATGAGGAAAAATGGTTGGATTTTGGACCAAGAACTCTAAGGGAGTTAGAAAGTGGACAAAACTAATCCACCTAAGGTTAGTGGGTTAGGGTTTTGGTCATTTTTGTAATGGGTAATTAACCCCTTTTTGTAATATAAATATGTGTTGTAATATAGAGGAGAGGATTGTTGATATGTATGAGATCTAGTATCAATAATAAGATATCAATAGATATATGAGTAGAGAGACATAGATGTGCATTATAATCGAGGGTAAGGTCGCAAGATGTGGACTTAGTGCGATCTTTTTAGGCTCAAATGTAATGCGCACAACGCTATAAACTTGATGAAGAATAATAAAAGAGCAAAGAAAGATAGATCTTTGTGGACGCAACCCAGGGGGGGGTGAATCACAATAAAATTTGTGTCTCTATGTGAAATGTTTGTCATATTTCTTGCAATTACTTAGTTATGATGAATGAATTGATCTGTTAGAAGTAAAATGAAATGCATAGTAGGGTTATAGCATAACTACTACAGAATGAATCTTAATGAATGTAATTGCTTACAGAATGGTAGATCTGGATATAATGTTGTATTAGAATAATAGAGATGATTTATGTTGAGGTATAAAGAATGTCTCCCAGCCCCAAAATAGCCTCCCTTCCAACATTGCATAAATTTGGGTCCTGTAGTCACCCATAATCCATCTCGGGTGAGACTACATTGTGCACTTTGTGTGTATTGTTGCCTTCTAGTCTCTAGAAGAGTCGATGGTTTGTAGGGTTTTGTTGGAAACGTAAAGCGGAACCTGGGTTATCCCATGACATCCAATAGAATTGTACATGTGCAAGATATGTAGAATCATCATGTTGATGACCTGATTTTGGCCATTCGTTTGGGAGTGGAAGGAATTGGATTTGGTGAGCTTAGTGTCCATTCGTGACCAGAGGCTCAATTAGAATGTGTTGAGGAACAAACTTTCCTAATCTAAGATGATGTTTTTTGGTATCTGAAAATTTTCCCACACTCATTCGAAGAAGATATTTCGAGTGGCCTCCCTTGTGATGCTCTTCTTGCAGGCATCCAGAATCACCATCTTGGAAAATCGATCAACAACCACAAAAACACAGTCATTTCCCTGCTTGGTTGAAGGAAGTCCCAACATGTAGTCCATCGAGATGGATTCCTAGTGCCTGTTAGGAGTAGGAAGAGGTGTGTACATTCCTTGTTTCTTAATGGCCAGATTGGCAATGGAATAGGCCGTGCAAGACCTGATATACTTTCTCACATCCTATCGAAGTTTCAGCTAACAAAAATGTTGTTGTAGCATTGCCATTGTCTTTTCTACACTAAAGTTTCCCTCCACACGACTGTAGTGAGCTTCCCAAATAAACGTTTCTCACTTGATGGAATGCAGAGATGGCCCCGATGGAACAACAACCTATCCTGAAGATGGAAATCAATGACAACTATGTTTGTGCCCAACATATGGTAGGTAATGGTGAAGTCAGGATCTCTCTCGTAGATTTGGGGCCATCTGGAGGTCTCATGTTTGTAGGAGTGTAGCATCGTGGTTAGTGCTACAACTGGAGGTCTCCTGAGGTAGTCTATGATGTGGTTAGTGCTCCATGTATTATACTTGATGTTCATATGAAACTTGTTGGCACATGCCTATTTTGGGAGAAAGATCTATTTTTGGGTGCAGGCCTAATGTTGGAAGAGAAGATCTATTTTTGGAGCGCGTGCCTTAGGAGGTAGAAAAGAAGCATGCAAAAAAAGAAGGAAAAGCAAAATGCAGGAGGAAAAGCAACGTGGTGTGCATGTAGACAGGCCTAACCATGTTAGGGTTGGGGTTTTTGACAAATATTGTAATCGTTATAAGCCAGTAGAGTATTATAAATAAAGACATAGGAGGTCTAGGATAGGGGTAACTCGGAAGCTATTTATTGTTGTGAGTATTGTTATAGTTATTATGGTAGAGTGGTGTAATCTAGTGTTTGAGGGTTAGGTCACATGCTGAGGATCCTGGTGTGATCTAGTCATCCTCCCAAAGGGTACTTACCCTCCTTTTTCATTGTAATCCTAAAGATGTAATGCGCGTAGCATAGATTTTGCAGCAGAATAAATAAAAGAGAAGAAGAGGGAGAACTTTGTGGACATAGCCCTAGGAGGGGGTGAACCACAGTCAAATACTATGTTCTATGTGTTGTTAATGAATGATTTTACTATTCTATTAATCATTAGATAAAGAATGAATGGTTAAAACTAGTATAACAACATGCGTGCATAGGTTTAAATATGAATGAAGCCTAGAAGTAGATGAATCATTAATGATGATGATGCATAAGGGAAAGAATCTAAACACATTCCCCGCTCCTTCCTACACTACAAAAACCTAAGTATTTCATTCCCCCATAGAGTTATCTCAGGTTAGACTACGTTGTGCACTATGTGCATAGTGTTTCCTTCTTGTTTACCAGGAGGGTCCATATTTTTTAGGGTTTTGTTGGAAACCTATTTGAGATCAGAACCTGGTTCATCCCAAGTAACCAACAAATGGTTTTGTTGCCAACTAGAAATGCATAGGATTGAGTGAATGGGATATGTGGAAGAAAAGCATAGAGGATGAAAGCATATAAGGGAATGCTCAGGACATGGAATACAATGAAGGTGGAGATTGAAAGATGGTTGAGAAAAAAGGAACTCAAGTTTGCACAGAAGGACAACAAAAACCCTATGTTGACACCACGCAAATATCTTGATAAATACGTGTTTAATGACTTGCATGAGGTATTTTTCTATGATTTCCCACATCTGTTGCAGGAGTCGTTATTGATGTTGAAGGAAAACCATCCTACAAATCGAATGAGACAGCTAGAGTTTCATCCTATGAAGATCGCGCAGTTACTGTAAGGTAATAAAAAAATTATGCATGCAATAGATTTCTGGTTAGATTGTATTATTGTAGGGTTTATCACTGAATTTGTAGTACATACCATGAAGTCCTACACTGCTACATAGAAGGATTTTCTAAAGGGACACAGAGGTACGTACATCAGATCACTATATACTTTAATCAAGATTTTATTGTATTACAAAGGTGTGATGACTATGGCATCATACAACTAAACTTCCCTGTGCGCATGGGGGAAGGGGGGAAGCACTGAAAAAAGGTTGAGATATGGAAAATGAGTTGGATAAGGAGAAGTAGAAGGAGGCCATGGACCCAATAATGATGGAAGGAGACCAGATAAAGAATATAATGGAAAAAATGGACAGACCTGTAGTGGAAGACCTTACCAATATAACATGAGTAATAAGAATAGGACCATAGCCGACAGAGAGGGATTGGTGAATGATGAAGAGGTAGATGATCTTTGGGTTGTGGAGAAGATTTAGGAAATCATGTGCACAACATACAAAAGGAAAAAAAGAGGTACAAGGTCAAAAATAGAAGGCATAAATCTAGTCTAGATCACCGTCAGTGTGGAATCTACAGCCCCATGTGAGACTAATACACCTGAAAGAAAACCAGCATTTAGAAAACCAAATTTTAGTGTAAGAGGAGCAACAGGACAGGGGTCCAATCAAGGACAATTAATTGGGGGAGAAAATCCAAGAAGTAACAATTAATTATCTACACTGTGTGGAGGCAATAATTCAACACTATTCAAAATGGTAGGACAAAATCCCATGATCAGATTACTAGAGTTCCGGGGAGATGCATCAAAGGACCCTAAAATTCACTTATTCATCTGTTAAAATATCTGGGAAGCAAAGCAGATCATAGATGAGGTATCACGTAGTTATCTATCACACTAAGAGACCACGTGATGGACTGGTACATGACGCTTGATGTAAACAGTCCACAAGGAATACCAAAGACTATCACAGAGGTAAAAACACTACTGGTAAATGATTTTCAGAAGCCAAGCTCAAAAGACTAGTACATGAATGAAATGATTGAGATTAGGTAGAAACTGGATGAGTCTATTTAGGAGATTGATCAGAGGTTCAAACTTCTAAAAGGTAAGTTGAAGTATTCAATTACTGAAAAGCAACATGGGAAATTATTTGTGAACTCACTTTTACCACACTTGAAGTATCCTTTGAGATAGTAGAAGTTCCAAAATAGGCCAGTGGCTTTGCAAGCAGCCCTACAACTGGAAGAAAACTGGTATTAGCAGAAAGATCCAACAATAAAGGAGTTGAAGGAGGATACAAATTATCTAACATTTCAACTGAACTATAATAAGTGAAAAGAGAAAAGAGAAGTTGTTTGGTGTATGTTATGCAAGACAGAAGGACATCATAAGAATGAATGTCCAACTTTTGTAAAATACTTGGAAGCAAGGGTGCCAAACACATTTCCAATAGGAGGACCATGGTGCGATATTTCTAAGACACATGGGCATGATCCATATCATTGTTCAATGATGCAAAAGTATAAGACAATACTAAAAATTTCATATTGCAAGTTTTTCAAATCAGTGGGTCATGATGATAAGGTGTAGAACGATGGAACTGATGAGAGAAAGAAATTTGGACATTTACAGGGTGCAAAAAGATATGATGAAAGGGTAAGCTATACCTCATTTAAACCAAGTTCCACCACCATTTAAACCCGTGCAATAATAGTACAACAATGCACAACCATAGTATAACCCCGCGCAGTATAACCACGTACCCCAATATAGCACACCGCGAGGAGATAGAGGTGGATTCAGAGGTGGAGGAGGATTTGGATGAGGTAGAGGACTAGTAGTGTGCCATAGATTCCAACAACCAAGACATTATGTAAGGTATTGTCCACTTCCACCTGCAACATGTATGTATTTTTGCGTAGTAGAACATGACACAGAAGACTGCCCAAGACTCTTGGAGAAGATTCAGGAAAAAAGGAACTAGAACGACCAGAATGTCCAGTGGATTTATACAGAAGACAGGGATGATGGGAAAAATATCAATATAGTTACTCGAGGAGGAGCCAATGTAGGATTTGATGCAGCAAACCAAGATCCAACTCAACACCAACAAGTAAAGAAAATATTGATCCAAAAAATTAGTTTGGCGTGCGAAAAGAAAAGGAAACATTTAAGGAGGCTAGATAGGAGCTTCTCAAAGAGAACGTTGCATCTACGTCAGTTGTGAAACAAACTCAGGACCCACCAATGTATGATATTCCATATTCAATGGATCACACCAGTAAAGGACAACCTTTAGAGAAAGTATATACAGAAAAACATTTCTGCAATCTTGTGTTAAGTTATTAAATGATCCATTATCTGTGAAGGTCTTATTATCACCGGAAGTCACCTCCTGATTACAGTGGAGGTAAGTCTGATACCCATTAGTGTTTGGGGTGGATGTTTTTTATAATTTGGATGGTCGATGGCCAAAACTCAACAACATGAAAGATGTTCAACACAGAACTGGATAGGAAATGCACAGGGAAGTGAGGGCCATATTAACTTCAGTTAGTAAATTGAGTTAAAGAGAGAGTAGAGGGAAGACTTAGGAGAAAGGGTGAAGGAGACTATTCTGGGCATCAGGAATTCCAGAAACTCAGATAAGAAAACCCAATCTCAAGAGCATTCTTGAGCTCAAATTTAGATACCGAAATATGTCTAAAAGGGACACAGTTACAACTGCAGTATGATCAAACCTCCATCATCCTGCAACTGCAAAAAATCGAATGGATTCTCCATGCCCAAGCCATTCAATGTGAGAAGGAAACAGATACACAGGGAAATGAATAAAAATGACCACGATACCGCTATAATCAAACCTCCATTACAACAGTATAATGATCCTCGACTGGATCATCCATGCCGAAGTGTTTTAAACAACTTTTACAGACAAAATGGAAACAAGGAAGATGACTTCTATTAGCATGAAAGTCTCAAGTTGATTACATAACCAGAGAAAAACTCTGGCAGAACAAAATTATAGATTGGGGGCTTTGCTCAACCAAAGACCCCTACAAAATAACATAACTCCATACATATACTCAAAAAAATTTGCCTAGTAGAGGTGTGCTCGATCTTCCATGGCGCGGTGTCTTCTCAGTCAGACTGTGAAGGTATTCCTCTGTCGGATGCAAAATTATTTCAACATGGGTCTTTAGGAAGAATCATCCATAAAGGGGATCTCTGAGCTGACAATCCGCCTCCATGACTAGTCCTTTCTGTATTTCCATTCATGGGTTGAGCTGAGGTTTCAGCTACCAACACCTACCTCCATTAACTACATTGGGAAGGGGATGAGGCTTAACACCCCACAGACTATTCGAGGTACGCCTGACCTTTTTGATTCAATCCTAGTGCCTTGAAGTCATGAATATCTCTGTGAAAACGATGCCTCTTCCTTCGTGATCCTAGAGATCTTGGTGTCAGACTCTTCATCATGAAACCCCGGGCCATGACCTTTATCTCTCGAGTTCTTTGAAATTTCACATTTCGGGAATATCCACTCCACTTGATTCTAAGTATCGCGATGCACAAACTTGCGAAATGGCCTTTCAGATCGACGGTCAGACTCGCTTTGAATTTGATGGCCACGATTTCTTTCTCAAAAAATTCAGTTGCTAGTCACTCAATAGGCGCTTACCCTTATTTATGGCCCCGCTTTCCATATGACCATGGGCTATGATCGTGGGCCCAATCCCTGGGTGCTTCATGATTTTGCATTTTGTGAGCTTGTGTCGCACTCCATGCTAAGACCTCCAACTCATGAAATCACAATTTCTCAGATATGGCGCCACATGTCCCTGTGAATTGAACGGTCCAGATCATTTTGCGAGTTAGCATTTCGTGAGTCCTCATGAATCTTCCCTTTGACTTCTCCACTCCGTGAGTCAGTGAAATGTTGATCCTACGCCACGTGTCCCTCTAAAATGAATGGCCCAGATCTACATTTGATCCAACAGTCCAGATATAAATCTTCTCTCAACCTTTGATCTCGGGCCTTCCCCTAGCACTAAAATTCAAGAAACTTTCGGATCCCAAATACCCATGAACCATCGATATGATTTTCCTGATGGATCCAATGGTTGAGACTGATCCTGTTCTTGATTGGATTTTTTTCGACCAAATATGTGTGTGCCTTTGCACAATCGCACCTCAACTTCAGATGAAATACATTTGTGGGTTTTTAAGCCCACTTCTTTCACATTTGGTCACCCAATGGCCAACTCCAAAGGAAAACATCCCCTTGCATAAATATATGATAAAATTAGGCTCCATGGTGGATAGAGTCCTCCCTACGAGGCTCTAAGATCTCTTTTTGCAGTTCTAGTCACCTTCTGCATTGGGATATGGAGTCATTCTCAAAAACATCTTGCTAAAAAATAAAGGATGATAAGTAAAACCAAAAATAAACACACATGCTCCAAGGAGCTTATTTATGTACAGTCCTAAACAAATAAATTTTTACACAATTCTAGGTGAAAGAAAACTTCCACCATAGACATTCAAGTAACTTCCTAACTGGAAGCTCCTGCATCCTATCAATGATTGATAACAAGTGATGCAACTATGATAGCAGAACGATTACATCCTTCAGCTTCTCTCCAAAGGCTAAATTTGAGATAAATTTGGGCGGCTCCGAAATATGAAGGAAACACCACTCCAAGTACTCGCTGATAGGCTCATAAAATGAGTGGAAAACTCTAGAAAATTTATAACAGTTAGCCTGCTTTGCTCCACAACTACTCACATATGGTTGAATGGCTTTGGAAAGTGAAGGTGGGTAAGAGGTTGATGCAGGTTGACTTCTCTTAAGAGACTATTTCTCACTTATAGGCTCTGGACATAAACCAACCTACCCCTTCAACTGCTTCTTTCTTTATTCATGGCTCTCCCAAGGGTCGAATTCATAATCATCATAACTAGGACCCATGGAAAATATCTTCTCTTGGTCTTCTGCAGGCCCAGGATGGCTGATTTCCTCATGATAATTTTATTTAATGAAAAGAGGACAAGGCTCTGATGTCTGATCTTGAAAATCCTGCATATCCATCTCAGAAATTGATTCATAGTTGTGATACACTGGCTGACTGCTTCCCAGGTCAGCAAATTCTAATGCAAGGTTCTGCTGCTCCTCATCTGAATAATCATCAAAGGTTGAAACAAAAGGAACATCAAGAGAAGAATGCAAGGCCTCTATAGCTATGAAATCTTCATCATCGTCGTCAGTAGAGATGCCATGAAACTCTACCTCAAGGACTGGAGAATCCTCTGTGCTTTCTTCAAAAGAGCAGCAAGCACGATCTACCTTCAATTTTTCTATCCTTGCAGAAAGTGATCCCACCAATTCCATCAACTCAACCAAAGAATATTCTTCCTCCTCGCATCCTTCATCCTCACCTCTTTCATCCTCATAGCTTTCATTAGAAACAACCATATCTTAATCATGGCCTTCACATTCGTTACAACAGTTATAACAGATTAACTCAGAGGAATAATACCTTTGGCAATGCTTATTAAAAGTTGCATGAAACTATTCCATGGAGGAGATGCTAGCAGGGGGAAAGGATCGATACCACTCACGGGAATCCCCATCCAATGAGAACATGAACATGGTCATTAATACATCCTCATGATGTATCTCCCACTGATTCATGAGTTCATGAAACTCGTGGAGATGTCGAGCAGGGTTGTCCTCTTTACGCTCTCTAAATATGGGAAAAAATCATCCCATTCATCCATAGTAGGAACAACATTAGCAAAAACCAGGAATAGAGGAGAAATTAAAAGGACAAAACCTTCGAGCCAAGATTCTTTCCATTTCAAAATAGTGGAGTCACCATTGAATCCTTTAATCATGGAGTCGCCAGGTGAAATATATGCAGCATGAGTGTGTCTCATCTTTGTTCACCATCAAAGAAAATATCTAATTGTTGTGTTCTCCCAGGGGGCTACCAGGTGTAGCTAGAAGGAGTCACACTAAAATAGTGGAGCCAAGACAGTGCAGTTGCCTCAGTGGAGTCGCCAGGTGAAAATGAAATCTTCAATGGTTCTGATATCTGATGCACCTTCAGAATTAGAAGCTCGTTGTCGTTCTACCCAGGGAAACTTTTCAATTCATCCTTGACAACGATGCTAGAAATGTTAGCACCAGAAGTAACCTCCTAATTTTAGTGGAGGTAAGCCCGATACCCATCATTGTTTGGGGTGGATGTTGTTTTAAATGTGGACGGTCGATGGCCAAAACTCAACAACATGAAATATGTTCAACACAAAAATGGACAGGAAATGCACAGGGAAGTGAGATCCATATTAACTTTAGTCAGTAAATTGAGTTAAAGTGAGAGAAGAGGGAAGACTTAGGAGAAAGGGTGAAGGAGATTGTTCTGGGCATCATGCCTTCCAGCAGCTCGGAGAAGAAAACCCAATCTCAAGAGAATTATTGAGCTCAAATTCAGACACTGAAATATGTATAAAAGGGACACAATTACAACTATAGTATGATCAAACCTCCATCATCCTGCAACTGCAACAACTCGACTGGATCCTCCATGCCTGATCCATTCAATGTGAGAAGGAAATAGATATAGGGAAATGAATAAAACTGAACACGATATCGCTATAATCAAACCTCCATTACAACAGTATAACGAACCTCGATTGGATCATCCATGCCCAAGTGTTTTAAACATCTTTTACAAACAAAATGGAAAGAGGGAAGCTGGCTTTTGTTAACATGAAAATCTCAAGCCGATTACATAACCAGAGAATAGCTCTAGAAGAACAAAATTACAAATTTGGAGCTCTACTCAACCAAACACCCCTACAAAATAATAGAACTCCATACATATGCTCAAAATAAATCACCCAGTAGAGGTGTGCTCAAGCTTCCATGGTGCAACATCTTCTTAGTCAGACTATGTAGGTATTCCTCTATTAGATGAAAAATTAACTAAGCATGGGTCTTTAGGAAAAATTGTCCATCGAGGGGAACTCTGAGTTGACAATCCGCCTCCATGACTAGTCCTTTATGGCTTTCCATTCATGGGCTAAGTTGAGGTTTCAGCTACCACCACCTACCTCCATTAACTACTTCATTGGGAAGGGGACGAGGCTTAATGCCCCACGGACTATTCCAAGCGGTGCCCCCGACCTTTTCGAGTCAATCCTGGTGCCTTGAAGTCATGCATATCTCTGTGAAATTGACGCCCCTTCCCATGTGCTCCCAGAGCTCCTAGTGTCATCCGCTTCATCATGTGACCCCATGCCATGACCTGGCACTTAACTCCCAAGTTCTTCAAAATTTCTCATTTTGGGAGTCTCCACTCCACTCGATTCTAAGTATCGCGATGCACGAACTTGCGAAATGGCCTTTTAGATCGACGATCAGACTAACATTGAATTTGACGGCCACGATTTATTCCTCAAAATATTCAATCTCCAGCCACTCAATAGGCGCTTACCCTTATTTATGGACCCGCTTTCCAGATGACCATGGGCTATGATTGTGGGCCCAATCCCTGGGTGCTTTTTGATTTCTCATTTCACGAACTTGCATCATGCTCCATGATAAGACCTCTGACTCATGAAATCATGATTTCTCAGATCTGGCGCCATGTGTCCCATGAATTGAATGTTCCAGATCATTTTGCGAGTCCTCATGACTCTTCCCTTTGACTTCTCCACTCCGCGAGTCAGTGAAATGTTGATCCTGCGCCACGTGTCCCTCTGAAAAGAACGACGCAGATCTAACTTTGATCCAATGGTATAGATATCCCTTTGATCCAATGGTCTAGATATAAATCTTTGCTCAACCTTTGATCTTGGGCCTTCCCCTGGCACTAAACTTTGAGCAACTTTCGGATCCTGAATACCCGCGAACCACCAATCTGATTTGTCTGATGGATCCAATGGATGAGACTGAGCCTACGCTTGATTGGATTTTCGCCGACCAGATATGTGTTCTCCTTTGCACAATCGTGCCCTGACTTCAGATGAAATACATTTGTGGGTTTTTAATCCCACTTCTTTCGCATTTGGTCATCTAATGGCCAACTCCAAAGGAAAACATCCCCTTGCAGAAATATGTGATAACAGGTCTTACAAAAGCTGCTAGAAAGATGTAACACAGAAGTAGAAGGGAAGTTAGAGCATAAAATAGTCAATCATATCCATACAAGAAGAAGAAAAAGCAGGGAATTCAAGATAAATGACAACATTGGGGATTTCAACATGGGAGATATCATAATGGATTTAGGCTCTGAAGTAAATATCTTACCTAAGAAGACATGGTAGTGTATGGGGGAACCCACATTAGGCTATTCACCAGTCTAGTTGAAACTAACAAATCCACACATAGTGTTACTGTAATACCCCAAGGCTGATCCCTTGTTGAATTGTAAACATTTTTTGTAGGCTGGTGAGCCAAGTGATTATAATCTAGGAGGATTATGTGATGTTTAGGCCAGAGAGCCTAGCTATTAAAGGCTAGTGATCATATTTTTGTATATGTAATCACTCATATCATTAATAAAAAAATACATCATTGCATGTAGACCGATCACAATAAAAGAGTATGGGGGACTAAGCTCCACTAGAAACGGAAAGGGAGGGGTAAGAGACTCGGGAAAAGGGATAATATTGAACGCTTAACTCTAAAAGGAATATTGTATTATTGTTTCATATAGACTATGGTGAGGATAATTATTTTATCATAAGTCTCATGGAAGAGGGAATGAATCTCAAGTGGAGAGAAACGATCTCCAAGAGAGCCATTTGTCAATCATGGTTCATGCAAATATAGATGGGGGAAAATAGTCTTTTTTTCCATATTTCTCCCCATTCACTCATGCACTGAGCCATCCGCTCCATCGTCGACCTCAACATTATTCATGCACGTATGAAACCTACGTGCACCTTGAGATATTCCATACCTTACCTATGAAGCACATCGCACCTGTATCTTTACATGTGCTTGTACCGTGCCTTAATGGAGTGTTGTTGTTTCAACATAGTTCCTTGACTGAGTGTGGCTTGCTGCCATCATTTGTTCTATACCTAAGCTTTGTTATAGCCATCACCCTTACTCAATTGAATTAAGAGTTGGAATGAAGAAGTAGGTTGTCAGGCCTGTGGGTTTGAGGAGGCATTTTTTCAGGCTCATGGACTAAAGAAATAGGTTTCCAGGCCTGTAAGCAACTCTCTCCAAGTAAGAGAGGTTGTTGGGGAATCGATTTTCCCAGAGGGAGCCCAATGAAAAATATAATGCTATGAGAATTCCTATCCGACCTGTTGTTGAAGCCCTGGAAGGGAAGTGGGGAAGATGAGGGACTATTGAGAAGAGAAGGGGCACACTTTTTGGGGTCGGACATGCATGTGGGGAATAAGAGGATGTAGGTTGTTAGTGTGAGTTGACTCCTGGGGTGAAATCCTTCCTGATGACTATGAAACTTTGATTTGTCTCAGCCTATCCTAGGAATCCATTTATCCGAGTGGAGTTTAGTCCTAGCTTGGGGGTGACCCACTACTGAGAGTGATGAGCACCATGGTCTAAGGCTGGGAGGTTTGTGGAAGGTTTTCACGTAGTTGGTGGTCTTCTATAAAAAAATAAGTATCAATTATGTGTTCATTGCATGCTATGTATTTGTACATGTCTGGTATCAATTATGTGTTCATTGCATGCTATGTATTTGTACATGTCTGATATTTATGAGTTTTTCCTATATATAATGTATGTATAGGCTTATTTTTATTTCCTCATTAATCTGTGTATTAGCATAATGTAATTGCCTGTTAATTTTTATATGCATGAAGTTCCAAAGAGTTTTTGTGTGCCATATCCCAACCAGACTATGGTTGGGCATGTACATTTTTTAATATCAGAAACATGAGAAGTTCTCAATGTGTCAGTCCCCGGTCTAGGAGGCCCAAGGTGTGGTACAAGTTTGGTTTCAAAACTTAGAAAGAGTATTTTATGGATTAGCATGGCCTGACCTGGGTGGCTGGGTATGCTACAATATTGTATGAGAGCTCCATTTTTCAACACTAAGCCTGGAAATTTAAGAAAAAGTTTCAAAGGCAATTATTGTCAAAATGGACAAAATTGGAGTTTCATAATGTCCACGAGTGCTAAGAGGGCATTGGGAGAACCTTAACTATGTATGAAAGCTCAAAAGGTGTAGCAGCTTGAGAAATCCAACAGAGGAAAGAAACCACAATAACCATGGTTTTGGGGCCACAAAGTTAAGATTTGGGGTCGTTGGATCTATTCGAGAGAAGACAGTTCCCTCACAGTCGTCAGATATGGAGAAGTTGTGTGGTTTTTAACCCCTTATGTCGTTTGGGATTTGTTTCTTCGACAAATTCTAAGTCTTCAATGAAAAGGAGGTAAAATCCCTGAATCTATGAAGTTCTGGAGTGTATCTACGTCATAGATCACTAGGAGAAGTGCTTGATTGTTGGAATTGGCCAAGGATAGATCTGAGCCATTAGATCAAGCATAGATAAGGAGGTGGGATGAAGGGGTGAATATCAGATCCCAGCCATCAGATATGCATGCAAGCAAATGTGAGTCCTACATCCCATGACAGTTTGGAGGTTTGACACTCCAGGAGAAGCGAGTCTTTAACCTTCCATGAGGGAAATATCTCGAAGTCTCGAAATCCATAGCTAATATGGAACATTCATGTTTGAGGACACGTGTCCATAGATTAGAAATTATTCGAGAATTTGGTAATCAAGATATTTGGGGTGTAGTGTGGAGAAGTTTCCCAGAGCCCCAAAGTCCTAAAGCTTTGAAGTCCTGGAGTAGTTCTACACCATAGATTGTTTGGGATAAGGCAGCTTGTTGGATTTCCTGAGTGGTTTGACAGTTCGAAACTTTGAGGAAATATGTTTGTGGTTATGTGGAAGGAAAAGTTCCCCGAATTTATGAAGTCTGGAACCAATATGGACCATTCCTTAATCGAAGACGCATGTCTGCATATTAGCCTGTTCGGAAGTTTGACATTCGGGATTTATAAAGTAAGTGGGTGTAGAATCTTCTGAAGCCCGAAGTGCCGAAATCTTGGAATGTTGAAATGATGTGGCATGAAGACATCACCTAGAGTGACATGGACCTCTTCGAAAATTCTATGTTCGGGATTTTTGAAAGATTTTGTGGAAGAAACCTCCGAAGTCCCAAAGTCCTGAAGTCACAAAGCACCAGAGTGACGTGGTCTGCTAATGTCACCTAGGGTGATTTGGACACACTTGATTCTTGACACGTGTCACCATGTTCCATGCTTCTTAAAGACCATTCGTTCCAGTTAGTATATGACATGTGTCACCCATTAGATAGGTCCACATGTCCACTCCTTATTTTCTACCACGTAGCACCCTGGTACATGGATACTGAAGAAACTCTGGTAGTTCATCAATTTGGGAAAAACATAGTAAGATGAAGGAAAAACCTCTAAAGCGTGAAGCTCCAGAGAAATTCATCGGTTTGGTGTTTGGAGAGAATAATGGATGGTGAAGGAGAAACCTCTGAAGAAACAAATTATGGAGCCCCAAAGTCCCAAATCTATGGATAAGCGCACATCAGCTAAGCACTTGGTGATAACCCTTGGTCCTATGTGAATTTAGTTGAAATAAAAAGGGGCTAGTGCTCGAATTGATGTTTTCAAATACAGAAGGTGGATAGAAGAAGGAATTTGTGGCATTTTGAGATGTACAGACCTGTGCCTAAAGATGTAAAAAAGGCATGTGTACTTTATGAGAGGATCCAACACGGTTTCAACACGGGTCTAAGAGCCAATTCATATCTAAAGAAGAAGAACAATTGTATAGAGATTACCTTCTAGGTAAGACAATTTTCAAATATTCTTAACTTCCTAATCAAAACTCATAATTGAGAAAGGGATAAGTCATTGGAAAGATATTGGATAGTAGAACGTAATTGTTCACCCAGAAGATTGAGTTGAATAGTCAATTTTCCAAAAACTCAGAAGAAATAAGTCAGATGCATTATTGAACCAGAAATGTTCATATTTTTCATGAAAGTTTTGAGTCAGTTATCCTGACAAAGTTCTGTTGGCTGCACATTTTGCAAAATTAACAACAACTAGATCATATTAGAATCAACATAGGGTGCAGAGAGATGGATGATACACAGGGGGATTACAACCAAGAATATGAGATTAGAGGAATGGATGTCCATTTGGGTATTGAAGGAACAAGCTCCAATGGACATGGTGAAGGAAAGGATGAAAACTTGAGTACGGAAGAGACCATTAGAAAATTGTAGAAAGATGTCTAAAGTCACAAGTTTGATAATGAAAGGCTTATGAAATCCAATGAGATGCATAACGACTTCAACATGAAGTTAATGCATATCCTGAAAAACATTGAAAAGAAATTGGATAAGGAGAATGGCTCAAGCAAATCAAGAAGTCATAGGTCTCTTGAGGAGGAAGGAAGATCAAGGACTGCTAGCAGACATCACCATCGCTTCCAAAGGAATTCCAATAGGAGAGAACCCAACAGATCCAGTTCGTCCCCTATCAAGAAGCATCAAAAGAGGTATGGGGTGGATGAACTATGAGGAGAAATGAACAAAATAAAACCTCCTTCATTTGATCGTGAGCACAAGAAGGATGAATATGTCGAGACATGGCTGCTAGGCATGAGAAAATATTTTCAATTGAATAATTATTCTTCTCATGCAGAAGGAAGAATTGATATCTACCATATCAAAGGAAAGGAATCCATGTGGTGGGATCAACTTGTGCAGGTGTAGTACATCAAAGAGAAAAATGTTACTTGTAAGGAATTCAAGAAGTATTTTGAAAGGAAATGCTTGACTAAGAGATACTATGACAAGAAATTGAAAGAGTTATATGAAATTAAGATTGGAAGTATGTCCATTGATGAGTATGAAAGAAGGTTTTTGGAACTGTTGAAGTATGTCTCCTTCATCAAGGATGAGACCATTAAGATTTAGAGGTATCTGAGTGGGCTACAATATTTCATCAGTGACAAGATTCAATATGATGATCCCAAGACATTGGAAGAGACCATAAGGTGATATAAATGCCTATATGATCAACATAAAGAAAAGCCAACTTTCCAAAAAGCGTTGGAAGACAAGAATAATTTCAATATGGAATAGAGGAAGAAGGGGAATAAGCCACCTTTCTTTAGAAATAGTCCTCAGGGAAACCCAGCTTCTAGAGATACCAGAGTGATTGAGACAAGTGGGAAAAGGCTAAGGCATCCACCCATTCAATGTTGGGGTTGTAAAGGAAATCATTTGTATAGAGATTGTCCTCACATAAGTGACAAAGTGAGAGTTTTTCACAATGTACAACAAGATGAAACAGTGGAGGAAATGGGAAAAAATGTACCAAGGATCTATGCATCCATGAACAACAAGCAAGAAGAATTTCAATCACACATGATTGAAGTGGAAGGTATGATTAGCAACCAACCCATTTCAATTCTAATTGATTCAGGAGATATTCATATTTATATAGATCCTAAGGTGGTAGAAAGATTGAATTTTCCAAGAAGCAAGCATGGGAAATCTTGGTTGGTGCAGTTGGCTACCGGAGCAAGGAGAAAAGTTAATGAGCTAGTGAAGTCATGTCTAGCGGGAATGAATGGGCTAAGTACCAAGGCATATTTGAACATCTTGCCTCTAGGTTCCTATGACTATCTAATTGGTATGGATTGGTTGGAACAACACCGTGTTGTCTTAGAATGACATAACAAGGCATTTACTTTCCTGGATGATGAAGGGAAACTAAGGATAGTCCAAGGAATTCCCAGGGAAGTAGGTGTCATATAAATATCAACAATGGAGCTAACGAAATGCTACTGAAAGGGATGTCAGATATTTGTAGCTCATATGGAAGAAACACCTAAGGATAAGGTGTCAAATATTGAATATTATGCAACCCTAAAGGAGTTTGGGGATGTGTTTAAAGAAATACCAGGATTGCCTCCTAAAAGAGATATTGATTTCTCTATAAATATGATGACTGGAGCAACTCTAGTATCCAAGACTCCTTACAGGATGAGTACACTAGAACTGAAGGAGTTGCAAATGCATCTTGAAGAGCTTATGAATAAGGGATACATACACCCAAGTGTGTCATCTTGGGGTGCCCCAGTTGTATTTGTGAAGAAGAAGGATGGGAAATTGAAACTGTGTATTGACTTCAGGCAGTTGAACAAGGTAACTGTGAAGAATAAGTATCTTTTTCCAAGAATCGATGACCTCTTTGATTAGATGAAGAATGAAAAATTATTCTCCAAGGTTGATCTCGGATCAAGTTATCATTAGGTAAGAATTAAAGATGAATACATCAGCAAGACTTCTATCAGAACAAGGTAAGGTCATTATGAGTTCACAGTGGTTCCATTTGGGTTATCAAATGCACCAGTTGTCTTCATGTGTCTAACGATTGGTGTTTTCAAAGAGTACTTAGATAAGTTTTTCATTTCCTTTTTGGATGACATCCTTATATATTCCAAGTTGGAAGAGGAACATGAGAATCACTTGAATATGGTACTACAGGTATTAAGAGAACTGTATGCCAAATTGATCAAGTGCTCATTTTATCAGAACCAACTTCATTATTTGGGGCACATCATAACCGAGGAAGGGATCACAGTGGATCCTGAAAATATTGAGGCCATTAGAGGATGGTCAACACCTAGGAATGTGACAGAAGTCATATCCTTCATGCGTCTCGCTAGCTACTATAGAAGATTTATTTAAAGATTCTCAAATATTTCACACCCGATTACTTCTTTACAAAGGAAGAGATTGAAGTTTCAATGGTCATTGGAGTGTGAAAAGAGATTCCATCACTTGAAGAAATTATTAACCAGTGCTCCAATTCTAAGGATTGAAGATCCAAATAAATACTTCATTGTATGTACAGACGCATGTAAATAAGGACTTGGTGGAGTCCGTAGTCATAATGGATATGTTGTATGTTATGAATCAAGGAAGTTAAAGGAGAATGAAAGACACTATGTAACTCATGATTTGGAGTTGGTAGACATAGTGCGTGACTTGAGGAAGTGGAGACACTACCTCATGGGAAAAAGGTTTGAGTTGAGGACAGGCCATAATTGTCTAAAATATTTGTTCAATCAACCAACTTTAAATGTTAGGCAAAGCAGATGGTTGGAATTTCTCAGTGAGTATGACTTTGATATAAAACATATCAAAGGGAAAGATAACAAGTTGGTTGATGCACTCATCAGGAGAGTGCATGAGTTGCATGCTACAACCATCAACATGTGTCAATCTGATTTGAAGGGCAGATTCTCAGAGGCTGCAAAATTATATTTTCAATACAAGGAATAAGTAACAAAATTACAACAAGGTAATTTGCAGCAGAAGGTTGAGGATTACAAGTTGGGAATTGATGAAACTCTCATGTACAAAAATAGAATTTATGTACCCAATTCCCAAGAATTGAGAATTCTAATTTTGAAATAAATGCATAATGTAACTTATGTTGGGCACCCACGGTATCATAAAACAATTGTAGCAGTCAAGAGCCAATATTATTGGCCAGACATGAAGAAAGAAATTGTTGAGTACATTGCCAAATGTTTGGAGTGTGAAAAGGTCAAGGTTGAGCATAGACACCCAACTGGGTTGCTACATCCATTACCTATTCCTAAGTGGAAGTGGGAAGTGGAAACAATGGATTTTATCACCAAACTGCCCAGAACAAGAAAGAAACATGATTCAATCATGGTAGTGGTGGATAAGCTTACCAAAGCTTCCCATTTCATTCCAGTGAAGCTTACTCATAAGGAAACTAATGTTGTTGATATTTATATGAGGGAAGTAGCTCAATTTCATGGTATACCCAAGAAAATTGTGTTTGACAGGGACCCAAAGTTTACCTCAAAGTTCTAGAAAGGTTTGTTCAAAGGATTTGGAACAAATCTGAATTTTAGCACAACTTATCATCCAGAATCTGATGGGAAAACAAAGAAGGTGAACCAAGCGATTGAGGATATGTTGAGAATGTATGTGATGGAAAAACCATCAAAATGGGAAGATTATATACATTTGGTAGAGTTTGCTTACAACAATGGGTATCAATCATCTCTGAAGATGATCCCATTTGAAGCACTTTATGGCAGAAAGTGCAACACACCTGTAAGTTGGGACAAACCAGCAAAGAGAGAAGTAGTTGGGACAGAGTTTCTTAGGGAAATGGAAGAGAAAATGTAAAAAATAAAGAATAATTTAAAGTTTTCTCAAGACAGGTAAAAAATCTATGCTGATAAGGGTAGAATTCACAGGGAATTCTGCATAGGCGATCATGTATTCCTGAAAGTGAAGGCCAACCAAAGTTCCCTGAAGTTGGGAAATTGTTCCAAGTTGAGAGATCATTATTGTGGGACATTTGAAATCCTAGAGAGGATTGGGAATATACCTTATATGATTTCATTACCTGCATCAATGTCTATTCATAATGGATTCCATGTGTCATTGCTCAAATAGTATATACCTGATGTTAATCATGTTATTGTTTGGAATGTGATTCAGGTGGAGAAAGAAGGAACTTTTCAAGTACATCCGGTGTTCATACTAGATCAGAAGATCAATCAACCTTAGAATCGATCCATAGAACATGTAAAGGTCCAATGGACCTAGTACGGTCCTAAGGATGCAACTTAGGAGCACGAAGATGCCATGCGGGTAGAATACCCACATCTTTTTGAAGATTTTTGAAAAATATTGATGTAATATGTAAATAAGATGCACTGAGGATAGTGCATAAATAATGGGAGTGGATTGTAATACCTCAAGGCCGAGCCCCTGTTGAATTGTAAACATGTTTTGTAGGCTGGTGAGCCAAGATATTATAAGCTAGGAGGCTTATATAATGTTTAGGCCAAAGAGCCTAGCTGCTAAAGACCAGTGAGCCTATTTTTGTATATGTAATCACTCATATCATTAATAAAAAAATGCATTGTTGTGTGTAGACCAACCATAATAAAAGAGTATGGGGGACTAAGCTCCACTAGGAAGGGAAAGGGAGGGCTACGAGACTTTGGAAAAGGGCTAATCTTGAAGGCTTAACTCTAAAAGGAATATTATATTATTGTTTCCTAAACACTATGGTGAGGATAATTGGTTTATCCTAAGTCTCATGGAAGAGGGAATGAATCCCAAGTGGAGAGAAACCAGCTCCAAGAGATCCATGTGTCAATCATTGCACATGCAAATATAGGTCTGTGAAAATAGTCTATTTTTCCATCTTTCTCCCCATTCACTCACGCACTGAGCCATCTGTTGATACTAAGAGGGAGGTGAATCAGTATAAAGAACAATTTAAAACCTTTTTCAACTTATACTTAAACCATTCAACTATATTCAATGATAAATGAACAATAGTATAAGAGTTACACCAATACACCACAATACACCATGCACAATATATGAGAAATAATCAATAATTATTGTTCAAGGGAAGTAATGACTTCCAAAGGTAGCTACATCTTCCAAATGTAAAGGGAAGGATAAACCTTCAAGAGGAAGATACAATCCTCCAATATCAAGACAGATTTGAACTCTCCATTATTTCCCCTTCCTTCTTTTATGTCCCAAAATAGCACCGTCATTTTGGTAATCTTTAGGAAATAAGAACAGGTCCAAAATTTCATTTCAAAATTTTTTTGGGTGCATTAGATGGTCTGCTTTTCAAATACAAACTTGGAAAAATCATTTGATTTGGTCTTGGCATTCAAAATTTCAAATTTCATGTTTCAGTGGTTAAGGCAGGCTAAAAAACGGTTCATTAACCACCGAAAGAAGAGCTTTCCGATGGTTAACAGGTAAATTTCGGGCTAGTTAACCACCGAAAGTCAGAATTTCCAGAAACAAATGCCTTTGAGAAAAATCAATTTTATCAGCTGTGGAATGTCCGTTTTGCACGTTCAAATAGTCAATTTTTAACTACAGATCATAAGCTTTCCAGTGATGCAATCATATTTGGATTTGAATCTTGGGTAGATAGTCGAAATATCCCCGCAAGATCAGATGTCAGAAAATGCTTTACAAAACTGTTACAGGGAAGCAAGCTAATGTTTTTGCCCAGATCGGGATTTTTTGAATCCGAATGGTTTGAAATCAATTCTAATGGATAAATGGTGAATTATCAAGTTAGATTTGAATTCTATTTGTGAGGGATAAGATAAGAAGAGGTGTTTTAATCATTTTTGGTGTCGTTTTCAAAGGCAGAAATATCAGGGTAGAATTATTGGGACTGTGGAGTTTATTTACCTTTGCTGCTCATTTACATTTACCAGAACTTATGATGGAGGGGATTTGAAGGTTGTGATTGATTGGTTTGAAGGCAGGTCTCTTTTAAATGTTCTCTTTCTTCTCACTTGGAAGCATAAAAGTATGACACTCAAGAGGAATTTTTCATGGTTAAAAAGCTTCCATTTTCATCATCAATTCAACTCCATGGCAGATTCTCTTTCAAAGGAAGCAATTGGAAATAGTACAGGGTGGTTGCACTTTGAAGTTTGAAGAATATGACAATCAAGTTCTGTCTACTTGTGGTTCTTTGTTTGTCTTTTAGACTTACTTTCTCTAGTCAGATTGAATTCACATGTTTGTATTTTGGGAATGGAGCACCTATGGAAAATATAGAACTTATGGTCTTAACAACATTAACCCATCGAATCTTGATGATTTGTTTGCTTCTGAGATCGCATTGCCAGGTGTTGTGGGGTATTCTACCCTACAGACTAATAAGCTAGGGCTCTAAACTTATACGCAGATCATGACCCTCAATATTTAACTTTTAACCTTCTACCCAAAATCTCAACCCCTTTTCTCAGGCAAACACGGGAAGAATGAACTAACCTTTTTATCGACGGTTGAAGTAGATCCTCTGTTGAGTTGTTATCCCCTTGCTGCTGCTCCTTCCACAAAGCTTCCTGCAATCAATACAAAACTATGCATGCATGCTACTGATCTACTAGGGGGTTAGAGATAAAACATAAATCAAA
>SNQJ01S0036292.1:5785-46032 GCA_010110895.2 Picea sitchensis
GATTTGAACTAGATATTGATATTTTGGTACCTTTGCATCATTTAGTTATCCATGGTTGGCTTAGCAAAAATGTAGCAAAGATGTAGCAATTTTTATCACCCCTATTGGTATTGGTATTGGCAATGCATATTGGTATTGGTATTGGTATTGGCAATGTAATGGTATTGGTATTGGTATTGGTATTGGTATTGCCAATGGTATTAGTATTGGTATGGTATGGTATGGTATGGTATTGGTATTGGTATGGTATTGATATTGGTATTGTATTGGTATGCATATCATTGTCGATGCATACCATTGCCATGCATTGGTATGCAATGGTATTGGTATTGGTATTGGTATGCAATGGTATGGTATTGGTATTGGCATGGTATAGTATGGTATGGTATTGGTATTGGTATTGGTATGATATAGTATGGTATTGATATTGGTATGGTATAGTATGGTATGGTATGGTATAGAATGGTATTGGTATTGGTATTGGTATTGGTATGGTATGGGTATGGTATGGTATTGGTATTGGTGTGGTATTGGTATGGTATAGTATTGGTATGGTATTGTTATTCTGCACTTTAGTTCTCCTATTGACTTCCTACCTAAGCTACCCACTCCACTAGCATGCCCTTAGACTCCATCTCCTCTAGAAATATCTTTGATTCTTGCCTACTAGCGCCACATATCACACTTGACAATGATACCTTGGACCACTCTTATGATCATTGATTTTTCAACCACATGGATTCTTGTTTAATATTTTGAGGATACAAACACTTCCATGATTTTAATTACTCTTGATAAATCTAATAAGATTTTTGAATTGATGTTTCACAGATGCATGGATTTGAACTAGATATTGATATTTTGGTACCTTTGCGTCATTTAGTTATCCATGGTTGGATTAACAAAAATGTAGCAATTTTTATCACCCCTATTGACTTCAACCTTCTTTTTAGGTGCAATTATGTATGGTATGGTATGGTATGGTATGGTATTGATATTGGTATTGGTATTGGTATCGTATGGTATAGTATGGTATTGGTGTTGGTATGGTAATGGTATTGGTATTGATATGGTATTGGTATTGGTATTGGAAGTTCGTTATGCTACTTAGTTTGGATTTTATGCCCCAGACCAATTGGCCACATAGCCTTGAATGGCTTGAGGAGGTGAGTTGCAACTCGTGATAAAACTCAAACCGAGACTCGGATGCACAAACCGTCAGTCTCATTGGATTCGGAGCATCGAGTTTCAGCTAGTGGGGCCCCTACGCTATCATTCTTTCGACCGAAAAACCATTTGTTGGAGTATCTTCAACATTAGGGTTTTGGTCAATGAGGCATAGTGAAATTTCTAAAGATGAGGTCGATTTTCAAGAACACTCTATCGGGTGTTTTTGGCTAGTGTAGTTGCATGGGCCTAGTCCAAACAGAGTTGTGGGAGCTTACGGAACCCTGCTATGCTACTCGGTTTGGATTATATGCCCCCAGACCAAATTGGCCACATGTCCTTGAATGGCTTGAGGAGGCGAGTTGCAACTATCGATAAAACTCAAATCTAGACTCGGATGCACGAACCATTAGTTGCATTGGATCTGGAGCACCTAGTTTCAACTATAGGAGCTCTTACGCTATCATTCCATCGACAAGAAAACAATTTGTTGGAGTATCTCCAACACTAGGGTTTTGGTCAATGAGGCATAGTGCAATTTCTGAAGAGGAGGTCGATTTTCAAGAACATTGTGTTGTGTCTTTTTGGCTAGTGTAGTCACGTGGGGCTTGGCCGAATAGACTTGCGGGAGCTTACAGAAGTTTTTTATTCTACTTGGTTTGGATTTTATGCCTGCAGACCAAATTGACCACATGTCCCTAAATGACTTGAGGAGGGGAGTTGCAACATGCGATAAAACTCAAACCGGGACTCAGATCATGAACCGTTAGTTGCATTGAATTCAGAGCACTAGGTTTCAACTAGTGGGACCCCTACGCTATCATTTTGTCGACCAAAAAACCATTTGTTGGAGTATCTCCAGCACTAGGGTTTTGGTCAATGAGGCATAGTGCAATTTTTGAAGATGAGGTCGATTTTCAAGAACACTCTGTTGAACGTTTTTTTCTAGTGTAGTTGCATGGATCTTGGCAAAACGGACTTGTGGGAGCTTACGAAACTCTGTTATGGTGCTCAGTTTGGATTTTATGCCCCCGGACCAAATTGGCCACATGTCCTTGAATGGCTTGAGGAGGCAAGTTGCAATTATCGATAAAACTAAAACCAAGACTCGGATGCACAAACTGTCAGTTGCAATGGATCCAGAGCATTGGGTTTCATCTATTGGAGTTCCTATGCTATCATTTTGTCAACCAAAAACCATTTGTTGGAGTATCTCCAACACTAGGGTTTTGGTCAATGAGACATAGTGCAATTTCTGAAGAGGAGGTCAATTTTCAAGAACCCTGTGTCAGGTCTTTTTGGATAGTGTAGTCATGTGGGCCTTGGCCAAAAAAACTTGCTAGAGCTTACGGAAGTTCGTTATGCTACTCAGTTTGGATTTTATGCTCCTGGACCAAATTGACCACATGTCCCTAAATGGCTCGAGGAGGCGAGTTGCAACTCGCAATAAAATTCAAATGGGGAATCAGATGCATGAACCGTCAGTTGCATTAGATTAAGAGAACCATTTTTCAGCTAGTGGGGCCTCTACGCTATCATTCTGTCGATCGGAAAACCATTTGTTGGAGTATCTCTGGTACTAGGGTTTTGGTCAATGAGGCATAATGCAATTTCTGAAGATGAGGTCGATTTTCAAGAACACTCTGTCAGGTGTTTTTTTCTATTGCGTTGGTATTGGTATTGGTATGGTATGGTATTGTATTAGTATTTTTATTGGTATGGTATTGGTATGCATATCATTGACAATGCATACCATTGTGGTATGCAATGGTATTGATATTGGTATGCAATGGTATGGTATTGGTATTGGTATTAGTATTTGTATGGTATGGTATGGTATGGTATTGGTATTAGTATTGGTATGCATATCATAGGCAATGCATACCATTGCCATGCAATGGTATTCGTATGGTATGGTATTGGTATTGGTACGACATTGTATGGTATGGTATTGGTATGGTATCATATTGGTATTAGTATTGGTATGGTATAGTATGATATTGATATTAGTATGGTATTGGTATGCATATAATTGCCAATGAATACCATTGTCGTGCAATGGTATGCAATTGTATTGGTATTGGTATGCAATGGTATGGTATTGGTATGCAATGGTATGGTATTGGTATTTGTATTGGTATGTTATTGGTATGGTATTGTATGATATTGGTATTGGTATGTTATTGGTATGGTATGGTATGGTATTGGTATGGTATTGGTACTGGTATGCAATGGTATTGGTATTGGTATTGGTATGCAATGGTATTGGTTTTATTGGTATGCAATCGTATTGGCAATGGTATTTGTATTGGTATTGGCAAGGTATAAGGGTATTGGCAATGCATATTGGTATTGGTATGGTATTGGTATGCATATCATTGCCAATGCATACCACTGTCATGCAATGGTATGCAATGGTATTGGTATGCATATCATTGCCAATGCATACCATTGTCGTGCAATGGTATGCAATGGTATTGGTATTGGTATGCAATGGTATGGTATTGGTATGCAATGGTATGGTATTGCTATGGTATTGTGTAATGATCCCAAGCCAATTTTTTTATTGGAATCACTAACTAACCCCTGATTTGATTGTTATTTGTTGTGTATGCAGGTTGACCATGAATATTTCGGCTTTAGGGTTTATTCAGTTATTTAGCCATGGATTTACAAAACATCATTGTCATCATATGAAGATCATCAACACTACACAAGATAGGAACCACAAGAAAATAGTTGAACTTTATTATAAGAAAGAAAGCACCTGATACAATAGAGAAGCAGATCTAAATAGATGGCTTCAAGGAAATACTAGAGATGGATACAAAATGCTCCCAGAGATACAAATCAAGCCTCCCAAAGGCTTCCAATAGAAGGTGAATGCTCAACTGCAAAACCAGGGTTTTAGCCTAACCCCCAAGCAACTAGTACGGCCCTGATGGCTGCTGGTACAGCCTGCTAAAGACAATGGACACCAAGGGTTCGACCCTTATGAAGATGTAGACCTCCTGATGTTGCAAAACTCTCTCCAATGATAAATCAAGGCAATGGAAGCCTCCTCCTGAAGCATGGATCTCAAATATTGAAGCTTCCTTCTTAAACTGCAGAAACCCTAGGATGGTACAGCCCTCCTGAAACCCCGAATATGGCCAATAGTACGGCCTAGTTGCATGTGTCCTCCAAATGGTACGTCCCTGCTAGTCCTCCTAGATAGATGATAGTTGTAGAATGGTGTGGGTGGAGTATTTCATCCCCGAGACCAAGCTTGGAGCTAGGTGAGTGGAATATTTCACCACTGAGTTGCTCACTAGGCTTTGTAATATCAAAACCCTCAAAATTGTATGCTCAAGAGAATCAACAAGAAGAATACCAAAATCCAGAATGAGTAATAGGTGCACCCCAACCTCCTCTTTATACTTTTCTTCTATTTCTCTGTTGAGTTAAGTAAACCTCTAGGGTTAACTCCTAACTCAACCTCCAACACTTCTATTCCTTCATTAAGTTATCTTTTAACTCTTTTTTTCACCTTTTTATTAAGTCAACTTAAGAATATAGCCTTAGTTTGGTTGACCCTTCCCCTCAGTGTGAGACTATGGCCTAGTGGGGATGCCTAGGCCACTGAGCCTTCTCAAAACTTCCTCATTAAGAGGTGGGCGACATTACAGTCTCCCCTGCTAGAAATTTCTTGTCCTCGAGCAATTCCAAACCTGATTCCTTTACCACTCGTTCATTTTCCCACGTGGCATCCTCAATGGGTAGATACTTCCACCTGATCAAGTACTCTTTGATGCTTCTCTTCCTGAGCCTCTTTTCTCGAACCTCTAGTATCTCTTCCGGAATCAAGATAAGTTGCACCTCTTCATCCATGGGAGGTAGTATCTTGATGGGTGTGATGTGTTGGCTGATGGCCCTTTTCAAGCAAGACACATGGAAGACATTATGTATCTTGCTTCCCTGTGGGAGCTCCAGCTCATAATCTATAGCCCCTATCTTCCTTCTAACCCTATAAGGCCCAAAGAAACGTGGTTGTAGCTTTTATGCTCTGCTTCTTTTTATAGAGGCTGGTCTGTATGGTTGGAGCCTTAGATAGACTAAGTCATCAACCTTAAAAGTACGCTTAACTATGTGCTTGTCTGCTTGGACCTTCTACTGGTTATGTGCTCTCTATAGATGATCCTTCAGCTCCCTGAGAATGTCTTGGCTCTGTTGTACCCAATTCTATACCATAGATGTCATGTTGTCACAGAAAGCAATCTCTACAAAAGATAGTGGATCATAGTTGTATAAGGCTCTGAATGGTGTCATGCTTATGGACACGTGTTGGGTGGTGTTGTAGTAGTACTCTCCTAAATGCAACCACCTGGCCCATGCCTTCTATTGTCCTGCTACATAATTCCTGAGGTAACCTTCTACCCACTTGTTGACTATCTCGGTTTGTCCATTCATCTGAGAGTGATAGATGGTGCTAGGGGTCAATGACATACCAACCAATATGAACAATTCCTACCAAAATATACTCATGAACCTACTATCCCTATCGCTGACAATGGTTTTGGGTAGGCCCTGCAACCTAAAAATCTCCCTGAAGAGAAATTCGGCCACCTGTGTTGCACTGAAGTCTGTGGCTATGGAGAAGAAGTGTACAAACTTCGTCATCCTGTCTACCACTACAAAAATGCAGTCCTTCTCTTGTTTTTTTGGCAACCCGGTGATGAAATCCATGGATATGATTTCCCACTTGTGCTCTGGAATGGGTAAGGGTTGTAGTAATCTTGTTGGGTGAGTGTGCTCGTCCTTGTTCATCTGGCATGTAGCACACTCCTTAACGTGCTTTATCACATCCTCCTTGAGGCCCTTCCATGAGAACCTCTCTCTTACCTGCTTGTATGTCTTATTGATCCCCTGGTGCCCTGCCATTGGTGAGTCATGCCACGCCTGCAACACTTTGGCCTTGAAGGCCGATCCAGGAACCAAAAAGATTCGACCCTTGTAGTAGATGAGGTCATTTATAATACTGAAGTTATCTTCCTATACTTGTCCATCCAATAGATGACAAGTGAACTGATCCTTTGCATACTCCATCACCAAGTGGTCCTTCCAGTCAACTGATACACCTGTCATGGAAAAGATGGATGGCCTCCTAAACAATGCATCAACCACCACATTGTTCTTCCCTTTGAAAAATTCAATGTCAAAGTCATAGGCCTATATTCTGCTTACCCATTTTTGTTGCCTCTCATTTAGATCCTTCTATTATAATAGGTATTTAAGATTTTTATGATCTGATTTGACCACAAACCATGCACCTACCAGATATTTTCAGAATTTGGCTAGTGCATGCATGATATCCAACATTTCTTTGTCATAAATGTTGTAGAGTAGTTGAGGACCCTTGATTTTTCTCCTCTCATAGGCAAGAGGGTGCCTATTCTGCATTAGTACGGCCCCTATCCATTCTCCTGATGCATCACATTCCAAGATGAAAGGCAGGCCGAAGTCTGGAAGGGATAAGACTGGGCACGTGCTCATCACCTTCTTCATCTTGTCCATCATCATTTGAGCTTCCTCATTCCATTTGAAGGCTCCTTTCTTAGTCAAATATGTCAATGGCGCACATAGCTGAGAAAACCCCTTGAAAAATTTCTTGTAGTATGTGCATATGCCCAAAAATCCTCTTAACTCTATGAGTGTCTTAGGAGTATGTGATTTAAAAATGAAGAAGACTTGAATTCTTGAAAATATTTGCAAGATTTATTTTATGTGTTAAAATGCAAATGGATCAACTTTGCAACACAACTTTTATATAAATTACTCATTCAAGATGCATATAAACAGCAGCAATAAACAGTGAACAGAAAACACATAACATAGCAAATGATAAATGAGTTCACCCCTCTCTTGGGCTACATCTCATGGTCCAGCTTCCAATGGATCTTTTGTATTATTTGCTCAAAGTGCTCAAATATGTGCTTTACAATGCTCAAAGTGATAAAATATGTGCTTTACAATGCTCAAAATGCCAAATAGACAGCTCCAATGGCTTCAGAACGTCCAAAAACCCCTAGCTGGGCTTTTTCAGCACCTCGTTTGGCCAAAAATTGAAGAAGATAAGCTTCCTGGAAGTTCCCCTTCAAACTTGTTGTCTCTGGATCGCCAAAATGCACCCTTGTTGGCTCAACCTAGCCCCCACGCGCATTTATGTGGAAAAACCTAGCACCGAGCGCAACCACACAAACCGTGCAAACTGTAGGATGGTTATGGGCACGCCTAGCCCCTAACTGCCAAGGCTATGGTCGTGTGACCCATGTGAACATGCACAAGTCCAAAAATGGGCTCCATTTCCAAAAGCAAATGGATAATGGACAAGTGGCGGGTCGTTGGTTGTAACCGTTTGAACCACAATACAAAACGCGTGTGCATACGGTGTGACCACGAGTCATATGGTAATGTTATATGCGACTAGGGGCTGGGGCTAAGCCCCAGCCCAGACCCCACGCCAACCATACACATATGAAAATTTAAATATATTCAAAACCATTTATATAAAAAGGCTCATACGGTGGAACGGTTGGCGGCCCTTCCCAAGTCTCTTCCCCTGCCTGGAGGTCACGAGGTCGAGTCCTACCGGTTGCAAAGCTTTTAAACCACCGACCAGGTGACACATGGTGACCATTGATTGGGCCACATGTCATCATACTATTAGACACCAAGATGCCACATGTCCAATCCTCATTCATCCATATCTGCCAACCAATGAATTCCATGTGTCATACAGTCAGCCAATTCCACTCTGCCACATGTTGTACGGACATGCCATGTCATCATTCGTAGGAACTGTACAGTCAGCATCCCTTTTTTTTTTCTTATTTGTTGTTTTGAACAGAACACGATATCTCTCTCTCCTGACGTCCGTTTGAACCCAAACGAGTTGCATTGGGTTCGTGACGACGAGGCCTACGCTCCCATTTGATTTGAAGTGATTCCGAGCACTTTGAATTTTGAGCAAAATTTGATCCCCTGGATCAGTATGCCACTCCATAATGGACTTTATTTTCTCATGATGTACCTGTACCCCTTTTTCTCCTATGATGTTCCCCAAGTAAAGCACCTCTATCATTCCAAACTCACATTTGGACTCCTTAGCGTATAGTGATTGTTCCTCCATGATTGATAGAATCCGATCCACATGTCAGAGGTGTTCCTCCCATGTCTTGTTGTAAATGAGAAATTCATCAAAAAATACCAACATGTGCTTCCTCAGCTTCTTGTTGAACACATGGTTCATGCAAGATTGGAATGTGGTAGGGGCATTGGTTGACCCGAAGGGTGTCACTAGGAACTCATAATGGTCATTATGACACCTGAAAGCTATTTTTGAGATGTCTTCCTCCCTCATCTTGATTTGATGATAGCCAAAACGAAGGTCAATCTTTCTGAAGTAGACAGCTCCATGCAGTTCATCTAGCAGCTCAGCAATCCTTGGAATCGGGTACCTGTTTTTTATTGTATTTTTATTCAAGGCCCTGAAGTCAATGCACATTCTCATAGTGCCATCCTTCTTCTTAACTAGCACTACTGAAGAAGCAAAAGGGCTAGTGCTTGGCCTGATGTGCCCCATGTCCAAAAGTTCCTTGATGGCCTTCTCTATCTCATCTGTGTACTTCTTCAGATGCCTGTATGGTGTGGTGATGATTGGTTTAGCTCCTCCCTCTAGCTCAATAATATTCTCAAACCCCCTATCTGATGGCACCCTTGGAAGAATCGGTCCAAACACCTTGTGGTGCTTGTCAAGGATATCTTGGATCTCTGGGGTGTAGTGAACCTTACCCTGCTCATCCACACATGCGGAAATCCTGCATTTTGTTGCATATACTATCTCATCTCTTCGGAAGATGGCCTCCATCCTCTTGGCCATGACCACCTTTGAAACATTCCCTATCATGCCTCGGAGCACTACCTTTCGTCCACCCTTCTCTGTAAATGACAGCTCCATGGTTTTGTAGTTGGTGGTGATAGGCCCTAATGTACTGAGCCATTGAACTCCAAGGATGATGTTGGTATCTGGGAGGTCCATGACATAGACTTCTTGTACCAACTCATGCCTACCCAATGTAAGCTTCATACCAGGAATGTACCTGTCACAAGGCATAGTGCTTCCACCTGCTACCTCCACCTTGAACCGTTCAAACTCTATTGTGGGTATATGCCTCCTTTTCAGCGATGTTGAATCAATGAAGTTATGAGAGGCTCCTCCATAAATCAAAACCGATACCTTTTGTCCCTGCAAGACTCCCCTCGTCTAGAAGGTGATATATTTGGGTACTCCACTGATAGATGCCAAGGTGGATTTCTCCTCAGTCGCACTGTCATGTCCTGTGATCTCCTCCTCTGTTGTCTCAATGGTTTCGGCCTCAATGTTTTGTATTTGGCCGATCTCCTCCTCTTCCTGGTTGTCTAAAGTCACTTCTATGTAATGCACTTGACCACGGCCCATGCATTTGTGTGTTGGGTTCCATGGTTCCTTGCAAGTGAAGCAAATTTTCTTCCTCCTTAGTTCCCTTCTGGTGTTCTCGTCCACTCTGCCACGGCCCCTGTCAAAACCCCTTGGTGCACATCCTCCCTGGTTCATTGGAGGTCTTTGGTCTCTCCCTCTAGTGTTAAGAGGTGGTCTAGGAATAAATTTTTGCCTAGCAGTTGGTCCCAGGTCCCTCATCCTCCAGATAGCATCATGTAGGATGGTAGGCTTAAAAGCCTTTACCCAGCCCTTCAAGGGCTCCATCAGCCCCTCGGTGAAGAGCATCATGAGTCTGGTTGGTGATATATCTTGCACCATCACAGCCAACCTTTGAAATTCTTAAATGAATGCCTCGGCCGTACCTATTTGTTTAAGTTGTGTGAGCTCCCTGAAGTGTAGCTCTGGATCCCCTTGATCAAATCTATTAATGAGCCTCTGAGTAAATTCTGTGTAGGACATTATCTGATTGTGGCCTAGTGTGGTGAGTCCATGGTACCACCAATCATGAGCCTTGTCATCCAAGTACATGGTGGAAAATTTGATGGCTTCCATCTCCCTCATGGGATTAAGTTGTAGATAGGTATCCAGCTTTTACACCCATGTCTGTGTCGTTATCTTGGTTGTACCATCAAAGTAGGAGATCTCTATCTTCCTTGTTCTTCATTAAAAATCGAAACTGCTCCTGTGGTTCAACCTGGGCTTATTTCTGAACTTGAGTTGGCAATATTGATCCAGGGACATCTGCCTCGGAACGATCATATCCAGGCCATAGTACTCCTTAGTACACTGTGCAATCCGCTCCACAAAGTCATCCACCTACTCCTGTTGCACCTGTTCATCTTTGAACGTGGGAAAGTATGGTCTCGGATTAGCCCTGCTACCCATTTTTCCATATGATGTGCCTCCTACATGGCTTCCCTCAGACCTGGGAAATTTCTCTGGATTATATATAATTTCACCATGTGATCCACCAGATCCACCAGCCACTTTGTTTCTATATGTCTCAGGGTCTTTCCCCTGATGAGTCATCTGCATCAATAGTTGGGTTATCATCGTCTGGTCCTCATCAATCTTCCTCAGATTCCCATCTACCTTCTTTAAGGTCTCAGTGATTTCGGCATGTTCCCTTTGGTTAGTCTCCTGGATTTCCTGCAAGTGATGAACCAGGTTTCTTTCTGTAAGATTTAGGGACTTGTGGAATTTGGCTGCTATGTAGGCCAAGCCCTGTGGCTCATGATCATCTCTTGAACCCTCCATTTCAGATTCTGTTTCACTGGGTTGTTTCTTCCTTCTGCCCATAAAGATCCCACTATACCTCTGCATGCACTAATCTCCCACAAGTTTGGGGGATCAAGGCTCTGATACCACTGTAATGATCCCAAGCCAATTTTTTGATTGGAAACACTAACTAACCCCTGATTTGATTGTTATTTGCTTTGTATGTAGGTTGACCATGAATATTTCGGCCTTAGGGTTTATTCAGTTATTTAGCCATGGATTTACAAAACATCATTGTCATCATATGAAGATCATCAACACTACACAAGATAGGAACCACAAGCAAATAGCTAAACTTTATTATAAGAAAGCAAGCACCTGATACAATAGAGAAGAAAATCTGAATAGATGGATTCAAGGCAATACTAGAGCTACATAAAAAATGCTCCTGGAGATACAAATCAAGCCTCCCAAAGGCTACCAATAGAAGGTGAATGCTCAACTGCAAAACCAAGGTTTCAACCTAACCCCCAAGCAACTGGTGTGGCCCTAATGACTGCTGGTATGGCCTGCTAAAGACAATGGACACCAAGGGTTCGGCCCTCCTGAAGATGTAGACCTACTAATGCTGCCAAACTCTCTCCAATGATAGATAGGGGTAATGGAAACCTCCTCTTGAAGGATGGATCTCAAATACAGAAGCTTCCTTCTTAAACTGTAGAAACCCTAGGATGGTACGACCCTCCTGAAACCTTGAATATGGCCAATAGTACGGCCTAGCTACATGTGTCCTCCAAATCATCTGAAACTCTCCTGGATGATAGATCGGGCACCTACAAGCACTTGAGAGAAGTCTCAAGGTCAGATCTAGCTTGTAGCCTTCTAGATCTAAGAATTATTGAATCTCCAAGTTGTACCCCTCCTCCTAAAATCGTCCCAACCTGCAATAAATGATAGGGACATGATAACTCCTCCAAGAATCCCTCAAACTGATGATCAAGGGCCTGCAAGCAAAACCCTAATGCTGGAAACCTCTCAAGCTCCTTCCTTATGCTAGATCGAACTCTTCCTAAACAACTAGTGTGCCCCTACAAGAAAACCCTAGTCGGTACGACCCTCCTGATACAAATGGTACGACCCTGCTAGTTCTCCTAGATAGATGATAGTTGTAGAATGGTGTGGATGGAGTATTTCATCCCTGAGAGCAAGGTTGGAGCTAGGTGAGTGGAATATTTCACCACTGAGCTGCTCACTAGGGTTTGTAATATCAAAACCCTCAAAACTGTATGCTCAAGAGAATCAACAAGCAAAATACCAAAATCCAGAATAAATAATAGGTGCGCCCTAGCCTCCTCTTTATACTTTTCTTCTATTTCCTTATTGAGTTAAGTTAACCCCTAGGGTTAACTCCTAACTCAACCTCCGATGCTTCTATTCCTTCATTGAGTTATCTTTTAACTCTTTTTTTCACCTTTTTATCAAGTCAACTTAAGAATATAGCCTTAGTTTGGTTTACCCTTCCCCTCAGTGTGAGACTATGGCCTAGTGGGGATGCCTAGGCCACTGAGTGTTCTCAAAACTTCCTCATTAAGAGGTGGTGGACATTACATATTGGTATTGGTATTGGTATTGGTATTGGTATTGGTATTGGTATGGTATTGGTATTGGTATGGTATTGGTATTGGTATTTGTATGGTATGGTATGGTATTGGTATCATTATTGGTATTGTTATGGTATTGGTATGGTATCGTATTGGTATTGGTATGGTATAGTATGGTATTGATATTGGAATGGTATTGGTATGAAAATCATTGCCAATGCATACCATTGCCAACACATACCATTATCAATGCATACCATTGTCATGCAATGGTATCCAATGGTATTGGTATTGGTATGCAATGGTATGCAATGGTATGGTATTGGTATGGTATTGGTATTGGTATTGGTATCGTATTGGTATTTGTATTGGTATTGGTATTGGTAATTGTAATGGTATTGGTACTTGCATTGGTATGGTATGGTATTGTTATTTGTATGGTATGGTATGGTATTGGTATTGGTATTGGTATGCTATTGGTAATGGTATTGGTATGGTATCATATTGGTATTGATATTGGTATGGTATAGTATGGTATTGGTATGGTATAGTATGGTATAGATATTGGTATGGTTACTGGTATTGGTATTGGTATGGTATAGGTATGCATATCATTACCAATGAATACCATTGTCGTGCAATGGTATGCAATTGTATTGGTATTGGTATGCANTTTCTACGGGAAGGGGAGAGCTTGGAGGATTGGAGAGAGTGAAATCTACAGTGGAATTTACAGTGCACCGGGGAGCTGCAGAGGTTTTGGGCTCGGAGGGCTAGGACATCCATTGATGTCCTAGGGCTAGGCGCTACTAGTCGACAGGGAGGTTGGTTTTGGGGTGTCCTAAGGAGAAGCATCAGGTTCAAGCTAAGGAAGCAAGCGGCAGCATCAGGTTCAAGTTAGAGTTATGAATCTTTTGAATTAAATTGTTAGTACATTTTATTTTTTGAAATATTAGATTGAATTTGCTAGATTAAGTAATTTTTTTAAATTTTACAGTAGCGTTGAAAATTAATGGTTGCTTAAATTAATGTAGAGCCATTACATTATTGGCTGAAATTTTGAGGCGCACTTGTTGAAGGAATACTTTCTTGGCATATTTTGGCATTTCTCTTGGTGGAAGGTATTACAACTAGGGTTTGCTATATGATTTTTTGGTTAAATGTAAGTGAATTTCTGCAAAACTTCTTAATTGAATGGTTTTAGTATTGTTTTTCTTGCACTTATGGTTATAATTTGTTGAATTAAACCCTAGGTGACAAGCACACATTGAAGGTCCTTGTCTCATGTCCCTACCAAGGTTTTAAGCCATTTTATTTGTTGAAGTGAGATAGAGCCTTGCCTTAGCAACACTCTATTCTTTCTTTCTATCCCTTGTTGAAGAGGATTGAGCCTTTCCATAGCAACACTCCATCCATATTCTTCCATGCTAGTCATTTTTCATATTTTTTGAGCTAAGAAGGAGAAAACGCATCAAGGCCTAGTTCCCCTACACCTTGGTGAGTTGATTTTCCCTAGGGTTTGCCTGGTAAAGCCTTTCCATAGAAACACATTACTTGAAAACCTTCTTGTCTTAGTTTTATGCAATATTTTGAGCTGGTCGTTTTGCCATTGAGATAAGGAAGGAGGAGAGAGCACTGAGGCCTAGTTCCCCTACACCAAAGTGAGCCTCTCTCCCCTAGGGTTTCATCCTTGAGGCCTTGCCATAGAAACACCTCATGGTTTAACTCTCTTGTCCTTAGTATTTACCATTATCATTTGATCCTTCAGCTTTTGTGTCCTCCTTTTGACTCCATATACCCTAGGAACGCATTGATTTAAGGCCACATGTGTTGAGTAACTTGATCATACAACTTCCAATACCTTTAAACAAACCCTAACTAAACTAACCCTAGACTACATAGCCCTACTAACCCTAGTGTTGTCGTCACCTTTCTTGTGCTATAAACACCTTTGTGTAGCTATCGTTTTACTTTTAAAGCAATTGAATGGTTGGTTGAGGCATTATCTATGAAGTGTCAATTTGTTACATTGAATGACAAGTTTCTTTAGCATTTATTGAGAAGTGATATTGTAATCGTTGCTATTGTACAAACATTGAATTCATCAATATTTATTGCTCAATTGCTTATTTATCAGAAAAGTCATTGATTATATGAAGTACTAACCAGCAAGTAAGCTTGCACATGTAATTTTATTGTTGCTTTGTTCTCGGGCAGGGATACTTTTTGGTTACTACTTCCGGTTATCTTTATTGGCTATAAGTTGGACTTTCTTATCAGGTGGTGACTTGTGAGAGGGATTATTATCATTTAGCCTTTCTAAGCCCTTTGCCTTCTCAAAACCCCAGGTCACCAAGGACGTCTCCCTTGGGCCTTACCTCCCTAAATAGAAAGAACCTTCCCATAGAGGTGACAGTGGGTGGGATTGGTTCATTTACGCCAGTTTGATCTCTTTTCATCCATGTTTTATCCTAACTACAAATTGTGTGATAACAGGCCATATTGGTATGCAATGGTATTGGTATTGGTATTGGCAAGGCATAAGGGTATTGGCAATGCATATTGGTATTGGTTTTGGTATGGTATTGGTATGGTATTGGTATGCATATCATTGTCATGCAATGGTATTGGTATTGGTATGCATTATCCCCCACTTTTAGGGATAACTAGGAGATCGTGTCTCGAGGCCCACAGGTCCTAGACATGGAGTACCAAGAGTCGGATCGACTTTTATCATGGCCCTAGAGGGCCCATCTTTTCTCCCTTTCAGGGCCTCTACTTTTCCAGCAGCAGCAACATCCATCACCATCGGCTTGGTCTTGTGTCAGAAATGGTTCTTGCTCCATCAGGTAATGAGTCCGGGTATCATGGTATGTGTCACTCTGATCCTCAGAACCTTTGAATACATGCATTTAATTCCTTTTGTTTCTAACAAATGCTTGGATCTTATACTTTCCCACTTGACCATATCTGGGGGGAATGACAGGATGCCTAGTAAGCCTATGTCTGTAGGTTTTGGTTTGCCACTGGGGGGATTACTGAAGAGTCATCATCCGCTCTTGTCATAACACCACCTTTTCATCTTGCATCCCACTCATCTATCCTATTACACTTGTCCGGGCAGTGGGTTGGCCAATCATTTTTGGGTTGCACCTTACCTCGTGGGAAGAAGGGGCTAAAGGCCCAGAAGGTAAAACAAAGCTGGCAAAAGATAAAAGCCTAAAAATAGAACCTTGAGATGCTTCACCTAGGGATCCCCGAGAAATCAGTAAAAGGCTTCTCAGCAAGAAATAAGAGGGACCCATAAAAAAATAATAAAAACAAGACCTAGTCAGAGGATAGGGGGTCTCATCACGAGCTAGCCTATTAGGTCCATGGGTACCTAGTAGTATGACACTACTAGCATCTAGTTACCATGCCAAGGTAGTGACTCTTGGTTGCATGGACAAGAGAAAGGGGGTCTCATCATGAGCCAGCCTTCTCATTTCTGTGAAAGTACTTGTGGGTAAAGCTACCACCACTGGTCACCACACTAGGGAAGTGTCCCCTGATTAGCCTCTTGAAGAAAAAATAATAAGAATAAAGAATAAAAGGCATGAATTGGGCTTGGAAAAATCGCATCCAGGACAGGTGCAGCTCGCCTCCTACAAAGGCACCCACAGGTAAAAATTTTCATTCCCCTGCTTCCACTGCACCCATTATCAGGACATCCCTTATCCACATCACCCACTTACATGTCTTAGATGAAGTATTTTCCGGGAACTTTCCTTTTCCAGTGGACACTAGCGCAATAGGACGCCCTGTCACTTTCCCCATACTTGTATTGCAGGCTTGTATAATGTCTTTGAGATTTTAACTAGGATAATAGGGATTGTATGCACATGTTTAATAATATTGATGATGAGATGTGATTGACATTGCTATGATCCCTGTGACTTATGATCCCATGGAGGGTGTAGCTGTTGATGTGCAGGATCATGCTCGACAGACAGGTACCATGTTGGACAGGTACACATGGGGAGATGATCAATTCAGACCTCCATGGGGATAAAGAGCCCACATGATGGAGGTTGAGACCCCAATAGGGGGTAGAGATAGGACAGAGGGGTTTGCATAGGAAAGAAGGAGGACATCTTGCAGAGGCACCCCAACAGAGCTTGACCTAGGGGGTTGTCCCCTTTTCAGTGGAACGTTAACCTTGGAAGGCCTAGGACGTCATCCATGAGATCCATGACATCATCCTTGCTTCATCGATGCTTTGGCAGATGGACAAGGCAGTTTGGCATGTGTGGCAGCTTGGAGAAGCCCAAGGAGGGCTAACATTTTGCTCCTGGAGGCTGCATTTTCCCTAGAAATGGATAATGTCACCTTAGAGAGGGGATGACGTCTCTCTTTTGCCTGATTAAGGTTTTATTTTAAGCATTTAATGTAAAATAGTATGATTTTAGTATTTTGGCCTTGTCGACCTTTTTCATGACCTAAAAAGTAAAATTAGATGATGGTACTATATAAATTGAGGGTTTTTACCTTCATTTTTTCATGATCTCTCACTCACCCATTAGTGAGGTCTGAAATTTGTGCCACTCTTGGAGTTCTTGGATGAAATTGGGAGGCACACTTGTTGAAGGAAGACATTTTTGGACTTATATTGGCATTTTGGCATTTCTCTTGGTGGAAGGTGTTACAACTAGGGTTTTCTATGTGATTTCTTGGTTAAATGTAAGTGAATTTCTACAAAACTTTTTAATTGAATGGTTGTAGTATTATTTTCTTTCATCTATTGTTATAATTTGCTGAATAAACCCTAGGTGACAAGAACACATTGAAGGTCCTTATCTCATGTCCCCGTCAAGGTTTTGAGCCATTTATAGAAGAGGATAGAGCCTTTCCTTAGCAACACTCCATCCCTCTTCTCCCTGCTAGTCATTTTCTTATTTGTTGAGATAAGAAGGAGAAAATGCATCAATGCATAGTTCCCCTACACCTTGGTGAGTCGATTTTCCCTAGGGTTTTCTTAGTAAGGCCTTGCTTTAGAAACACATTGCTTACAAACCCTATTGTCTTACCTCTTATCAAACATTATTCAAGCTAGCCATTGCCATTAAGCTAAGGAAGGAGGAGAGAGCACTGAGGCCTAGTTCCCCTACACCAAAGTGAGACTCTCTCCCCTAGGGTTTCATCCTTGAGGCCTTTCCATAGCAACACCTCAAGGTGTAACCCTTTTGTCCTTAATTTTTACACTTTCACTTGATCCTTCAACTTTTGTGTCCTCTTCTTTTGACTCCATCTACCCTAATAAGGCACTGATCTAAGGCCTCCTTGTCTTGAGTAACTTGATCACAAATTCAACCAAACACTTTGAGCAATTACTAATCTTTCTAACCCTAGCCTAAGACTAACCCTACTAACTATTTGTTTTCTTCATATTTAATGTGCTACAAATACCTTTGTCCAGCTATCGTTTCAATTTGAAAGAAATTGAATGGCTCTTTAAGGCATTATCTAATGAAGTGTTGATTTGTTACATTGAATGCCAATTTTCTTTAGCATTTATTGAAGATGTGATATTGCAACTATTTGCTATTGTACAAACATTGACTTCATCAATATTTATTGCTCATTTTCTTATTATTGGAAAGGTCATTGATCATATGAAGTACTAACCAGTAAGCAAGCTTGCATATGCATCGTTTTGTTGTTGTCTTGTTCTCAGGTAGGTGATCTTATTGGTTATTACTTCCGGCTTATTTATTGGCTATAAACCAGGACTTTCTGATCAGGTGGTAACTTGTGAGGGGGATCTTTATCACTCAGCCTTGCTAAAACCTCTTGCCTTCTCAAAAACCCAAGTTATTGGGGACGTCTCCCCTGGGATTTACCTTCCTAAATAGAAAGAACCTTCCCATTGAGGTGACAGTGGGTGGGATTGGTTCAGTTATGCCAGTTTAACCTATTATCATCCATCTACTATCCAAACTACAAACTGTGCGATAACAGTATGCAATGGTATGTTATTGGTATGGTAGTGGTATGCAATTGTATGGTATTGGTATGGTACTGGTATTGGTATTGGTATTGGTATTGGTATTGGTATTGGTATGGTATTGGTATTGATATTGGTATGGTATTGGTATTTGTATTGGTATTGGTATTTGTAATGGTATTGGTATTTTTATTGGTATTGGTATTTGTATTGGTATTGGTATTTGTATGGCATGGTATTGGTATTGGTATTGGTATTGGTATGGTATTGTATTGGTATTGGTATTGTTATGGTATAGTATGGTATTGATATTGGTATGGTATTGGTATGCATATCATTTTCAATGCATACCATTGTTGTGCAACGGTATGCAATGGTATTGGTATTGGTATGCAATGGTACAATATTTGTATTGTATTGGTATTGGTATTCTATTGGTATGGTATGGTATTGTATTGTATTAGTATGGTATGGTATTGGTATTGGTATTGGTATGGTATGGTATGGTATTGGTATTGGTATGCAAAGGTAATGGTTGTATTGGTATGAAATGGTATTGGTATTGGTATTGGTAATGCATAAGGGTATTGGCAATGCATATTGGTATTGGTTTTGGTTTTGGTATTGGTATTGGTAATGCATATTGGTATTGGTATTGGCAGTGCATATGGGTATTGGTATGGTATAGTATTGGTATGGTATTGGTATTGGTATGGTATTGGTATTGGTATTGGTATGCATATCATTGCCAATGCATACCATTTCCATGAAATGGTATTGGTATTGGTATGCATATCATTGCCAATGCATACCATTTCCATGCAATGATATGCAATGGTATTGGTATTGGAATGCAATGGTATGGTATTGGTATGGTATTGGTGTTGGTGTTGGTATGGTATGGGATTGGTATTGATATTGGTATGGCATGGAATGGTATGCAATGGTATTGATATTGGTATGCAAAGGTATTGGTATTGCTATGCAATGGTATGGTATTGGTATTGGTATGGTATGTTATTGGTATTGGTTTTGGTATTGGTATGGTATAGTATGGTATTGATATTGGTATGGTATGGTATGGTATAGTATGGTATTGGTATGGTATTGTTATTGGTATTGGTATGGTATAGTATTGGTATGGTATTAATATTGGTATGATATTGGTGATGGGAATGTTTGTATGGTATTGGTATTGGTCTGGTATTGATATGGTATTGGTATGCATATTATTTTCAATGCATACCATTTCCATGCAATGGTATGGTATTGGTATTGGTATTGGCAATGCATATTGGTATTGGTGTTGGTATTGTCAATGCAATGGTATTAATATTGGTATTGGCAATGGTATTGGTATTGGAATGGTATGGTATGGTATTGGTATGGTATGGTATTGGTATTGGTATGGTATTGGTATGCATATCATTGCCATGCAATGGTATTGGTATTGGTATGGTATCGGTATCGGTATTTGTATTGGTATTGGTATGCATACCATTTCCATGCAATGGTATTGGTATTGGTATGCAATGGTACTGGTATTGGTATGCAATGTCATTGGTATTGATATTGGTATGGTATGGTATTAGTATTGGTATGGTATGGTATTGGTATTGGTATGGTATTGGTGTTTGATCCCAAGCTAATTTTGACTTGTGGCCCTATTTTCCCTAACTTATTAGATGATAATGGATTTGATTGGTGTGCTAAAAGTTATTGTCATTGTTGTGTAACAGGATCGAGAGTAGACCATGGAAAGAGGACGTGGATAGCGTAGACCTACTAAATCGTAGAGAGGAAAGTGGGTGGAAGAGGATATGACAACTAAATCTACAGATACAATAAAGGTAAGAATAAAAAACAACCTCAACCAAAGGAGGAAGGTCTTTAAGAATTCAAAAATGCTACAACATAGAAGAGATAAAGTCATTTTTTTCCATGTGGCCTTTGAGCTCAAACTTATTGGTTGAAAATGCACAATAACAGTGATTAAATGTGATTCTACGATCAAGGGAAACATTTGAAAATTAGGATGGCTATGTGGGATAGGGATGTTGGATATTTTTCTTGTTGAAATTTTGGCTCAATGTAAATATCCAGGGTTGTAAAATTGTTTTTTTCAACTCCAAAACAAGATATCAATATGTCAAACATGTGACTAAGGTGAGGTTTTTTGTTGCATAGCATATTCATTGAAATAATATAATTGGTGTACTAAACATTATTGACTATGTTGTGTATTACAGGAGCCAGATGAGGCCATGGAAACAGATCGTGTCATATCAAATGAGGACATGACAGATGATGCAGGACATCAGGTACTCTAATTTTGACTACCTAAAACTATTAAATCACGTAGAAGATAGTGGGTGGAAGAGGATATGACAATGGATCCTGTAGACACAATAAATGATTGCACTGAACAAGAGGTTGGTCTAAAATAAATGGTCTTTCACATGTGAGGAAATATCTTGCAATGTGGGCATATGGACGACATTATCATGTAGAAAGTGTAGATGTAAAGAGACAATCCTTTGATTGTGGCATCATGTTTGATTTCAAGAAATCCAGTTGAGCAAGCTCAAAATTTAAGAATATTATTGAAGGGAATCTACAATATGTTGGAAAAATCCAAGAAATTATTGAGTTGGATTACCGCTCTTTTAAATGTTTTATTTTCAAGTGTAGATGCTATGAAGCATTTGAGAGGACACGAAGACATGATACCCATAGTGGATTATTTTCTATAGATTCCTTGAGGTTCCTACCGAAGGATAAGGAGCCTTAAGTTCTACCAATTCATTGTGAGCATGTATTTCTTTAACTCAAATAAGAAGCAATATCGATCATTAATCTATTGATTCATAGTTTTTTGCGATAATATATGTGTTTATTAATAAATAAAAGTGTTATAAGATATTTCTAATATATGTATGTCATTCATGTGCGGGTATTTTTCTATGAAGATATTTTGGACCCGAAATGGATATTTGTCATACATTATGATCCAAGATTAAGGCATGTATTTGACGATGCATTAGTGGATATTGAGAAAAATAATGATGTCCAACAAAATGAGAGAGATGGATTAGAGAACATCGAACAAATTAACATCCATGATGATGTTGAAGATGGTTATGTTCAGGCACAAGAAGACAACAATCCAAAGTTAGATGATTTTATGGAAGACAATTACAATATGGATGGTATAGAAAATGATGATCCAAATTATATATCTAGTAACAATATAGATGGTCTACAGTCAAATTTAAATGATGATGAAGATTATGAAGATCAAGAAGAGGATGATGATGATATTAAATACTTGAAAGAACATATGAACATTGACAATGATAAACTGGATGACATTGTTACAGATAATAATGTTAATGACCAAGACTTCTAAATTTTCAAAATTATTTGTAATCCAATTTTTAAAATGAAGTTGATTCTTATGGCCCAAACTTTCATGAAATGCTTCAGTATTAATTCCGATGATACAAATTACTTTTGGCAATATCCTTAAAGTGTTCAATCTTTTCTATGAATTGTTGGAAAAAAAAATTAGGATTACTTATATAAGAGTTAGCATGGTTGGTGGTCATTTATTGGCAATTGTTAAAAAATATAATTAAATATATCGTATATGTAAATCAATGTAAATCTAGGAAATTAGGCTAATTAATGTATCCAAAGTTTATTCATTGATTTATATTTTAAAACAAATTGAAATATTTCACTAATCTTAAACCTAAGACCTTAAACTTTATACCATCTAAACCATAACCCCTTGAAACATGGACGATATTGAAGATTATGTGGGGACATCAAACATCCTTGAGTCTTGAAACCCTCCCATACCATCAAATTTTGACGAATACAAGAACAACTTGGAGAAATTTCAATGTTGGCCCCATTCATCGGTAACCATGCAGGGTCGATTGATGTCATTAAGTTCTTCACCCAATATAATCCCTAACTCATTAAAAATTAAACCACTTGCATGTTGGACCCTATAAAATTATTTTGGGCTTTCTCAACTTAATAGAATCATGGTTTATTAATCATTAGGTTTCGTTGTAAATATGGGTATGTCAAGTTTGATCTTTGTTGGCATGGATGGAGAAATTGGGTCATGATGAATATGATGATGATGATGATGGAAATGAAAACCATGATGATGGAAATTATGAAGAGAATGATGTCCCTAAGTCTTAAAAACCTCCCATATCGTCAAGGCATGTGCCTAGTGTAAACATGTAAAATTACAACGCATACAATCACATTTGAAGAAAATTCAACATTGGCCCCATTCACTACTCACTATGCGAAGTCGGTGGATGAAATTAGTGATGGGCATGTTGGAAGTTCCAAGACATTTAAAGAGAGTTCTGACAAAGATGAACATTCATGCAAATGTGGATGATCTCAAAGATTATGTGGGGACATCAATATACATCCTTGAGTCTTGAAACCGTCCCATACCATCAAGGCATGTGTCTAGTCTAACCATGTCAAATTTCGATGCATACATGCACATATTGAAGAAATTTAAACGTTGGACCCATTCATTGCTCACTATGTAGGGTCGGTGCATGACATTTGTGGTGGGTGAATTGGAAGTTCCATGACATTTCAAGAGAGTTTCAACAATTATTCTATAGATGGAAACAATGAATGATGACAATGAGACGTCCATTATGAACATTGATGCAAACATGGAAAATCTCAAAGATTATGTGGGGACATCATACATCCTTGAGTCTTGAAACCCTCCCATACTGTCAAGGCAAGTGTCTAGTCTAACCATGTCAAATTTTGACACATACAGGAACATATTGAAGAAATTTCAACATTGGCCCCATTCACTATTCACTATGTGGGGTCGATGCATGACATTTGTGGTGGGTGAATTGGAAGTTCCATGACATTTCAAGAGAGTTCCAACAAAGATTCTACATATGGAAATGATGAATGATGACAATGAGACATCCATTATGAACGTTGATGCAAACATGGATGATCTCAAAGATTATGTGGGGACATTAGACATCCTTGAGTCTTGAAACCCTCCCATACCGTCAAGGCATGTGTCTAGTCTAACCATGTCTAATTTCGATGCATACATGCATAGTTTGAAGAAATTTCAACGTTGGCCCCATTCACTACTCACTATGTGAGGTCAATGCAAGATGACATTGGTGATGGGTGTATTGGAAGTGCCATGGCATTTCAAGAGAGTTCCGACAAAGATTATATATATGGTAATAATGAATGATGACAATGAGACATCCATTATATTGAACATTGATGCAAACATGGATGATCTCAAATATTATGCGAGGACATCAAACATCCTTAAGTATTGAAACCCTCCCATACCATCAAGGAAACTACCTAGTCTAACTATGTCAAATTTCAATGCATACGGGAACATATTGAAAAAATTTCAACGTTGGCCCCATTCACTACTCACTCTGCGGATTCGGTGGAAGAATTTTGTGATGGGTGTATTGGAAGTTCCATGTCAAATTTCAAGATAGTTCTGACAATGATTCTATAGAAGGGAATGGTTAATGATGACAATGAGACGTGCATGATGAATGTTGATGCAAATGTGGACGATCTCAATTATTATGCGAGGACATTATACATCCTTGAGTCTTGAAACCCTCCCATACCATAAAGGCATGTTTCTAGTCTAACCATGTCAAATTTTGACGCATACAAGCACATATTGAAGAAATTTCAACATTGGCCCCATTCACTGCTCACTATGCGGGGTCGGTGCATGACATTTGTGGTGGGTGAATTGGAAGTTCCACGACATTTCAAGAGAGTTCCAACAAAGATTATATAGACGGCAATGAAAAATGATGACAATGAGATGTTCATTATAAACGTTGATGAAAACATGGATGATCTCAAAGATTATGTGGGGACATCATACATCCTTGAGTCTTGAAACCCTCCCATACCATCAATGCATGTGTCTAGTCTAACTATGTCAAATTCCGATGCATATAGGCACAAACTGAAGAAATTTCAACATTGGCCCCATTCACTACTCCTTGTGGGGGGTCGGTGGAAGACAATATTTGTGATGGATGTATTGGAAGTTCCATGGCATTTAAAGAGATCAATTCTGACAAAGATTCTACATATGGAAATGACGGATGATGACAATGAGACATGGATGATCTCAATGATTATGTATAGGGTTTATGGATTACATTAATCCCTTGACCATATATAATCCCTAATCAATTAACCATTAAACTACCTAACCCTTAAGCCCCAAATCCATTAGCCATTGACCCTTAATCCCTTAAATTGTAACCCTTAATCCCTTAAACAGTAACCCCTAATCCCTTAACCCTTAATCCCTAGACCTCAAATCCCTAAATCACCTAATCCCCAAAGCCCCTATCCACTTAACCCCCAAAAACTCAACAAAGTTACTATTTAGGCACATTGGGAGTTAAATTGGAAACCAAACTAGAAGCTTAAAAGGAAGCTAATCTGGAAGCTAAACTGGAAGCTAAACTGGGAGCTAAATTGGAAGCTAAACTAGAAGCTAAACGGGGAGCTAAACTTGGAGCTAAAAAAGGAGCTAAATTAGGCTCTAACTGGAGTGCTAAACTAGGCGTTTGCACCGAGCAACACAAGTGGGTGCTAATAGCGCCTAGTTTAGTGCCCACTTGTGTTGCTTGATGCAAATAGCTCCATAAATAGTGCCTTCCCGATAAATAACACCGAATTTAGCAAAAAAAGTGGATAAAAATACATTAAAACAGTCAGTGGAAGCAAAAAAGGTAGCTAAAAAGGGAGCTAATCACATGGATTTATTGTAGTGAGTAGCATCGTCATCCTCATCAGCATCAGGCTAAAGTAATGGCATCGTCATCTTTAGCGTGAGGCTAAAGTAACATCATCATCTTCTTTAGCATGAGGCTAAAGTAATATCATAAACATCTTTATCATGAGGCTGATACAGCATCAACAACAACAACATCATCAGCACGAGGCTGATACATCATCATCAATAACAGTATGAGTTTGATACAACATCAACAACAACAACATCACAACAAGAAGGCTGGAGCATCATCAACATCAGCACTAAGCTGGAAATCTTCAGCATGAAGCTGGCATCACATCAACATCAACACAAAGATGGAAATCTTCAGCACAAGGTTGGCATCATATCAGCATCAGCACAAAGCTAGAAATCTTCAGCACAAGGCTGGAATCACATCAACATTAGCACGAAGCTAGCATCACATCAACATCAACACAAAGATGGAAATCTTCAGCACAAGGCTAGCATCACATCAGCATCAGCACGAAGCTGCAAATCTTCAGCACAAGGATGGAATCACATCAACATTAGTACGAAGCTGGAAAACTTCAACACAAGGCTGGAACAACATCAACATCATATGCAATAGAATGAGGCAGGTGCAACAAAATTTTGTGGTACTCTAACAGTCCCTAAGGAGCTGCCCAAGAATCATAAGATTCCCTAGGATATAAAATCCTAACGAAGATACCATGTGGTACTCTAATAGACCGTCTTTATCAGACCTTCGAGATTTGCTCAGGAATCATAAGATTCCCTAGGATTATAAAAATCCTAATAGAGCTACCACTATTGACCAAATCTAGCATATACATGCACAAATACTCTGACAACCCATCCCTTCGAACCTTCGGGGTCTGTCTAGGGATGATCAGTCCCCTGGGATATAAAATCCTAACTAATCTACCCCCTATTGTTCAGGATACCATAGTATCATCAACACTACTCCCCCTTTCGAGGGAGGTCCTTTCGGACTATACCAAGCTTGTCTCGAAAGTGCTCAAACTTTACATGACATAGAGGCTAGGTCAACAACCTACTCATCTGTGCCAACATATCGAAGCTTTAAATCTCCCCTCTGCATAATATCATGAATAAAGTGATACGGGATCTCTATGTGCTTCAACTCATCATGGAAAACATGATTCTCCATCATCTTTATACAACTCTGGTTATCACATAGAATCACAGTGGCTTCCATATCGAGATCAAATAGATCTACAAAATTACTTAACCCCCCAAAACTCAACAAAATTACTATTTAGGCACATTGGGAGTTAAATTGGAAGCCAAAGTAGAAGCTAAAAAGGAAACTAAAATGGAAGTTAAACTAGAAGCTAAACGGGGAGCTAAACTCAAAGCTAAATTAGGCATTAACTAGGGCACTAAACTAGGTGCTAATAGTGCCTAGTTTAGCGCCCACTTGTGTTTCTCGACACAAATAGCTCCATAAATAGTGCCCTCCCGATAAATAGCGTCGACTTTAGCAAAAAATTGGATAAAAATACATTAAAACGGTCAGTGGAAGAAAAAAGGGGGTCTAATCATAGGGATTTGTTATAGTGAATAGCCTCGTCATCCTCATCAACATGAGGCTAAAGTAACATCATCATCATCTTTAGAGTTAGGATAAAGTAACATCATCATCTTCTTTAGCATGAGGCTAAATTAATATCATCAACATCTTTAGCATGAGGTTGATACAACATCATTAGCACGAGGCCGATACATCATCATCATCAATAACAGCACGAAGTCGATACAACAACAACATCACAACACAAAGACTAGAGCATCATCAACATCAACACTAAGCTGGAAATCTTCAACACAAACCTGGCATCACATCAACATCAGCACGAAGTTGGAAATCTTCAGCACAAGGCTGGTATCACATCAACATCAGTACAAAGCTGGCAATCTTCAGCACACAAGGCTTGCATCACATCAACATCAACACGAAGCTGGAAATATTCAGCACAAGGTTGGAACAACATCAACATCATATGCAATAGAATGAGGTAGGTGCAACAACATTTTGTGGTACTCTGACAATCACTAAGGATATGCCCAAGAATCATAAGATTCCCTAGGATATAAATCCTAACGGAGCTACCACGTGGTACTCTGATACACCATACTTACCAGACCTTCAAGATCTGCCCAGGAATCATAAGATTCCATAGGATTATAAAAATCCTATTGGAGCTACCACTACTGACCAAATCTAGCATATACATGCACAAGTACTCTGACAGCCCGTCCTTTCGGACCTTTAGGATCTTTCCAGGGATGATTAGTCCCCTAGGATACAAAATCCTAACTGAGCTACCCACTATTGGTCAGGATACCATAGTATCATCAGCACTACTCCCCCTTTCAAGGGAGATCTTTTCGGACTATACAAAGCTTGTCTCGAAAGTGCTCAAACTTTACACGAGATAGAGGATAGGTTAACAACCTGCTCATCTATGCCAACATATTGGAGCTTTAAATCTACCCTCTACATCATATCATGAATGAAGTGATACCAAATCTCTATGTTCTTCGACTCATCATGGAACACATGGTTATCCATCATCTTTATACAACGTTGGTTATCACATAGAATCACGGTGGCTTCCATCTCCAGATCAAATAGATCTATCAACAACAACTAAAGCCAAATGGCTTCACAACTGGTGGAACATGCAACAATGTATTCCGCTTCTGTGGTGCTCACAGTAATGTTGGATTTCTCCCTATTCTGCCATGAAATCATGGTTTACCCCAGACTGAAATAACATCTTGAAGTGTTATTTCTATCATAAACACTTCCAGCTCAATCTGAATCAGTATATCCATATAATCTGAAGTCATGATCTCCATTATAACTGAGACCAAAATCCAACGTACCGCTAAGGTATCTCATCACATGTTTTTCATCATCAAGGTGAACACATATGGGTTCAAATGTGTTCACAACAAAACATGTATCCGGTTTGGTATTTGTCAAATACAAAAACTAACCAATAATAATATGTTTGTACAGAGTAGAATCAACCAATTCTAATGAGGTATCTACCAGGAGCTTCAACTTCGTTTCCATGGGTGTGTTCATGGATTTATACTTCAACATATCAAACCTCTTTAGTATTTATGTTGCATGCTTCCCTTGGTTAAGGAATATCTTCTTTAGGCTTTGTCAAACTTCAAGACCTTAGAGATAATGCATTAGGTCTTTCATCAAACTCTGTATCAAGCTTCTTCTGCAATTTGTGATGAGATTTTCTTCATCTTGTCAAGAATACATCATCTACACATAGTAGCAACAATATAACTAGGTCATCATTCATAACCTTGAAGTAAAGGTTAGAATCAATTTTACTCTTGGTAAATCCCAAGCTCATCAGGAAACTGTCAATTCTGCCATACCAAGCTCTAGGGGCTTGCTTCATCTTCTAGACATGAGTCTTTCTATCTTCAACTTCAAATCAAATTTTCACATCACTTTGTACCAACCCGGTACACTTGCTCAGTTTCAATTGTTCCTCTGGAAGTGGGACTCTGCACCTATAGTTCCTTTGAATTTGAGAATGGTTTCTCCATTCTAACTGTGACTGATGAATTATGAGAGTAACTCCTCTACTCCATCATGGCAATAACTTCATTTGAAACTGAGAATGGCTCAATACTTGATACTAAAGGTAGTGTTGAGGAAAAGATACGAATTATCTTACTCAAGCATTTTCAAATCTTGTCTAGCTAGGACAAGATAGTCGAGAACGTCACCCTATGTTTTATAGCCTCAAAAATATTTTCCCAATCCAAAAGTATTTATTACAAGGTTTTAGGTTGATTTATTAATGAAAAGAATGTTGCAAATAACATAAAAAAAATTATATAATTTTCTGAAAAATATATAGATTACAGAAAGTAAATATGGAGATCAAAAGCAAAAGCAACCAAGTCACAATACACACAAATGAGACAGAATAGCAATCTTCTTTATTTCATTCCAAGATATCAAAAAAAAAATTCTCTTTACAAAACCCCTGTGAGGGCATGGACCAAAGTCTAATTTAGAGATCCCCGATGAACACCATACAAAAGGACTCTGACAAGAAGTAAAAACTGAAATTTATAATCTAGATCAGCTTGCCATAGACTACTGCTAATTTGACTCTGCAAAATATCATTTATCAGTTATGAAACTCAATTCATAAACAGACAACTATACACAGACTATCAAGGATGGATCAACACCTCTGAAGCAATCATCTGAATGATTTGGTTCAGTTTTGAACCTTGTTGTCTACAATAGGACCCTATTGTCAAAAAGAGAATTAGGCTTTGAATGAACTCAAGAATGAATGAAAACTAAAACTATCTCATGAAATCAAAAGTGAAACCCTTAGTCTTTCTTTCTCCTCTTGTTTCTCCTTCTTATTTAGCTTTTATGCCTTCCAAATAAGTTGAAGTAGTTCAACTACTTTCCTTAGTTAAGTTAGTTTGACTTAACTAATTTGGTTTAGAAGAAATAATAATAATAATAATAGTTAAGGGTCTTTATTTAATAATAACTAGGTAGGTGGGACCCCTTGTGACTCCCTTCTTTTATTATTTTCAAATTATAAAATAAAACACAAATGAATAATCATTTCAACACATACCACCCTTGTAACTCCCTTAGATACCTCCAAAATTGAAACTTTAAATATCATAAATAATTTAAATCATATCCAAAAATATATATAAATATCCACATAATCCATATTATCCAAAAAGAGCTTGTTTCCCAAACTTTCTGTAGATCACTGTCTTCATCAACTCAATCATAAAAACACATAAATTAAAAGCCATACTTGCCACTCTGAGAGGCAATCTTTCTTTTATCACTGTTGTCCCCTTTTGATTTTTCGAAAGTAGCCCGAGGTTGACTTGAACCTTGAGGTTGTATTTCACTAATTACATGAGAACAATCATCCTTCAAATGCATGCGGGAGGACACAGATTTTGAAGAGTCATTTGAAGGAGAGGAAGAGGAGAAAACAAATTTACCTTTATATTGCACATGGGGGACATCAATTTTAAGCCTTTTACTAGCATGTGAGGATTGAACAGGTGAATGCACAGGGGCAATCTGAACATTATTATTTATAGGTGGAGGAGGAGGTAATGAAAAATTGGTCCATCCACGATGGTGAGAGACAGTCAGGTTGAAAATCTCTTGCCATCCATCATTTCCAGGGACTTTTGGTTGCATGGACACATGAGGTGGCACGGGAATACCAAGGATGTTCTGAGGCTAGAATGGAGGTCTCTCTGGTCAAGGTTGTACTATTCCTTGCCGAATTTAGTTAAAGAACCCAACTTGGAACAGTTGGCTCAATTCTTGGGGATCATCATCAAAATGAATGGAGATTCTAGGCCTTCTAGGCCCTCTATTCCAATGTCCTCTTCCTCTATTATTTCTGCCATGACTGTCCCTACTGAAGAAACTCACCATGTAGCAACAATTTGTCAATAACTAAGCCATTAATAGACCATACATGTTATTTTGCTTTCATGAAACAATAATTGGATCAGAAATTGACACGAGATGCATGCAAATCCATCCATAAAAAACTATTTAATAATTTCCAAGTGAGCAGGGGGTGAAAGGGTTCATGGGACATATGGAGGGAGTGTAATGAGAGAAAGGTGGTATAATGAGGGGGAATAAACACACAAATACTGCTCAGTAATTCATTAAAAATATAAATGTGTAATAAAATACCAAATCTCAGTTGTCAACCATTGTTGTGGTATTTCTTCTGTCACTATTATACAGAGTTTTTTAATTTATTTATAGAACAGGGATGCCAAAAATGATATTGGGATTATGAGGGGGGTATAATGAGCGAAAAGTGGTATCATGAGAGGGAATAAAATATGGATATTGTTCATATAAAAATAAATCAAATCAAACAATCAAACATAACTTTGTTCAGACCTCCATAATTCAATCAACATTCACTTTTCAAAACCACCATCTAAACTGTCACTTCTTTTACAGATTGCTTGTTGACTTTCAAAATAAACAATTCATATGCCCAGAAATACTCAATTTTAGTATCCTTTGCATCCATATAAACTTATACAATGGTCATAATAACAACATTTCCATTTATATGATAAACATAATAACCTTTTGAGCCATAGTAATTCATATTCCAATGTTAAATCCTTTTCCTTTTAAAACCAAATAGAAATATACCCAATGATTCCAGCCATTACTTATCCAATTCTTGTTCTTATGAATCAATAAGAGTATGCACAGTATTTACCAACATTTGTCTTATTATTCAAACACTGTCTAAGAAAATCAAATGTTTATGATTACAGTTGTGTGAGACATCCTCCAGGACACAGACCTGAGAGAGAGCCTTTGAGTTGGGTGTGTGGTTCCTATCTGAGACAGAACTAGAACGTTGTGTTGGCCTCTTCCTTATAGAGAGTTGAGATGAACTCCAAATTATTCTCATGTGTAATGTAGTGAGAAAGAAGATATGTTGAGTTAGACGTGCATGTGTCTGAGCACAGGTGAACGTGTGAAATCCCATGAGTTGGGTGCATCGTTCTGAGACCAAAATGAAATGATGTATTAGCCTCCTCTGAGTAGATATTTTAGATGATGAACTCCATATGAACCTCCTATGTAACGTAATGAGAAAGAATATTTGATGAGTTGGATGTTCCTGTGGATGAATACAGGTGAACGTTATCCTAGTGGTTGAGCACTAATGAGTGTGGTTCTCCTGTGAGACGCAGTGAGATAGAGAGACATCCCTATGGCTGAGCATAGATGGATGTGCCCATAGTGGTTGAGCACTAGTGGGTGTATAATATCCCTTTCTATATTGTTCAAGAGTCAAACTTACCTGTAACCCTAATTTTTATGTAAAGGGTACAGGTCAGCCCCACCTTAATGTAAAACATAATTAATATAAAAGATAATTAATATGGTAATTATTAATTATATTATAAGTTTTTTAGGTCGGCCATGTTGTTCCAATAGACACTATTGTTGACAGGTTCAATCTAATATAAGTAAAGGTAAATTCCCCATTGAGGAATCATATCACAAGTGTGAGTTTGGAAATTTCAGCAAACACTTGTTCTTGGGAAAAGTGTGCACCTCTCTTGGGAGTTAGGTTTCTAAAGTTTGTGAGCACCTTTTTGTGTGCTAGATTTTTATGGTGGTGGAGGTATTTATATTGAAGAATATAGCAAAGTATTGGCTGGTTTTTCTTCCCTTGTTGAGAAGGGTTTCCCAGGATACTTCTTGTGTACTTGTGCATGGTGTTTCTTCTTGTGATCTTGGTTGTTGCAACACATTGTCTATGGTTTAAGTAAAATGATAAAATGGAATGAAATTCATGATTAATCCTAGCTTATTGAAAAATAAACATGGAATTAGAGCATAGGTCTTAAAGAACCCATTGCGCAAACATTAAAGAAATCGTCCTCCCTTTTCTGCAAATCTGTATGGCCCTCTAGGGTTTTTGCAAAATTCGTATGACCCTCCCTTGTTTGGACTTTTCAGCACTTCACACTTGGACGTTGCGGATGAAATTTGGACAGGGGGGTATGGCCTCCTTCAGCACACCTCCAGAAGCTCTTAAAGTGAAATTCTGAGAATTTTTTTTTATTTTTGGCCCTAGGGTTTCTAGGGTTCCACAAATTTCTAGTTTTAGGGTTTCTACAGTTCTTTGAAGAAGCCTTCAATATTACCTGTGTTCTTCTGAATTTCAAGGATTGTTGTTGGCAGTCATAATCCCAACAAAACCTAAGGTTCCTAGCCCAACCTAGCCATTAGGTTTTCTATCCCAGTTGACAAGGGTTTGTGAAGAATCTAAAAATATGATGGAAGATAAGCTTGATGGATCAAACAACTTCAAGTTCCCGGAAGACAAGACTTCAAAGGAAGACTTATTGTGGGTGATACAAAATGGTTTACTAGAGACAACTATCAATGAATGGAAGGTAGATGACATCAGGACAATGAAGCCAATCATCTACTCAAGCCCTTACATTGAAGGGACAACTTCAAAATAAAAAAATATGACAAAAAGGTGACACCATGACTATATTCTCCATAAATATCTCAAAGGCCAGAGATCAGCTAGGTGCAATTGAAGAAATCATATCAGCATCCTTAGGTATGCACGTGTATATATTATTTGTATCATTCTCTTGCGGGAAATTGCAAGAGGAAGGAAGCTTTGTTGAAGTCATGGATCCAAAGGGATCTCAGTGCATTCAGAGGAACAACACACTAGAAGTGAAGACTCCAGGTTTGATCGTTTTAATTATCATGCCTCTAAACCTACATTTAAAAAGTTGCTACATTACAAATAAGTGTTGTAGTTGTGACAACAATCCTTAAATTGTTTTGATTTTAGATATGTACTCATTATTCTCCTTTAGGAGATATTCTTGTTTTGTTTTTCTTTTGGTTGTTCTCTTGTTTCAGGCAGGTTAAAAAAAATGGAAGATGGCTAAACTTCAGACTTTAGAGGGATTCAAATCTATTTGAGGAGGAAGAACAAAACCATCATTAAGGCAATTAATGCAATAATGCATGATCATAATCCTTCTATGATTATGTGGGACAGAAGCATGCATGATACAGTATATGAGTCCTCACTAGATTTTGAAGAAATATAACTCCCAAAGAAGCCTTCACCAGATTCAAGCCCAAGATTGAACACTTCGGGATATTTGGGTGCACAATGTATTTTCCATGTACCCAAAGATAAAAGGTCCAAACTAGACCTTTTAGGGAGAAAGGATACATTTATGGGATAACAGTGAATCTTCAAAAACATATTAGATCTACATCCCTGGTCAGAGACAGATTGAGACTAGCATAGATGTTTCTTTTGAAGAGGAGATAACCCTTCAAAGATCTAGAGAATCTCGGATGGACATTGACAGTGAAACAATACCTTCTTCCCCTTTGGCGGTTCAAAGGGAGACAAACATTATTCCAACTGATCTAGTTGCTCCAGTTGCTCTAGTTGATATGCCCAAAGATATTGTAGAAGGGCATAAATGGCCTACCTAGGCTCGACAAACTATGTAGGAGGTAGAGGAACACACAAGCCAATCAAGGCACATCTCAAGAAAGAAAAGATATTTTTTGAGATACTCTTCATCCATGAGCCACATCATTGATTTTGAGACTTCATGTCATGGAAAATCAATAGGAGAACATGTATGGCGAGATGCCATAACATAAGAATACTAGTATATCTTAAAGAATGAAGTTAGAGACATTGTTCTGAGACCAGTAGGGAAGTCTATGGTGACTTCCAAGTGGATCTATGAAATCAAGAATGCAGTTGATGGAAGTGTCAAGAAATACAAACTGAGATATGTGGCCAGAGGATTCCCACAAACAGAGGGAGTTGTCTATGATGAGACACTTGATTCAGAAGTTGAGTTGTTGGATACAAGCAAGATTTGACTTCTTGTTTTTATATAAAGGATCTGGGTATGATGCACTACTTCTTGGGACAATAAGTATGACAAAGGACCGATGAAATTTTCCTGAGTCCTGGAAAATATACAGTGAAGATATTTGGTATGACAGAAGTGAAAATCCATTGAAGATCTGTTGAGTTAGACGTGCATGTGGCTAAGCACAAGTGAACATTTGAAATCCCATGAGTTGGGTGCATCATTCTGAGACATAAATGAAACAATGTATTATCCTCCTCTGAGAAGAGAGTTGAGATGATGAACTCCAGATGACCCTCCTGTGTAACGCAGTGAGAAAGAATATCTACTGAGTTGGATGTGCCTATGGATGAGCATAGGTGAACGTGATCATGGTTGAGCACTAGTGAGTGTGATTCTCATGTGAGACGTAGTGATATAGAGATACATCCATGTAGCTGAGCGCAGATGGGTGTGCCCCTAGTGGCTAAGCACTAGTGGGTGTATAATATCCCTTGTTATATTGTTCAAGAGTCAAACTTACCTGTAACCCTAATTGTTATATAAAGGGTATAGTTCGGCCCCACCTTAATGTAAAACATAATTAATGTAAAAGATAATTAATATGGTAATTATTAATTATATTATAAGTTATTGAGGTTGGCCCTATTGTGCCAATAGAAACTATTGTTGATAGGTTCAATCTAATATAAGTAAAGGTAAATTCCCCATTAAGGAATCATATCACAAGTGTGAGTTTGGAAATTTCATCAAACACTTGTTCTTGGGAAAAGTGTGCACCTCTCTTGGGCACTAGGTTTTTAGGGTTTGTGAGCACCTTTATGTGTGCTAGGTGTTTATGATGGTGGAGGTCTTTCTCTTGAATAATTTAGCAAAGGATTGGTTGGGTTTTCTTCCCTTGTTGAGAAGGTTTTCCCAGGATACTTCTTGTGTACTTGTGCATGGTGTTTCTTCTTGTGATCTTGGTTGTTGCAACACATTGTCAATGGTTTAAGTAAAATGCTAAAATGCAACCAAATTCATGCTTAAGCCTAGATTATTGAAAAATCAACATCAAATTGGGCGTTAATATTGGGCCCCAACCCATTCAAACATAGTGCTCCATTAAAAATAATCAACATAAGGATTGATTCAAATAACATTTGATTCAAAATAACATGCAACTCTTGAGCCCAAACTTCACATATATCAACATTTACAGACCTCCTTTAAAACTACCCAATCGAGAAATAGAACCAACTCGTGCCCATTAGACCAATAACACACAATGCTCTTTACCCTTGACTGGATTTGAAATGATATCAAGATAGTAATTAGGGTTTAAACATAGCTAAAAAAGAGTAATAATGGATGGCTCAATCAAAGGAATAAGTCCTCGGAAAACGCAGATAGCTCGTGCCTTCAAAATTTTACCATAAAGAAGTAATATGTAACAAGAGTCTTGACAGTGAGGGTTACTAGCACGACAGTCAGCCACCTCCAATAGGGAACGAGAAAGAGCTAACCCTTAAACGACACAGTAAAATGAGTGTCCAAAACACAAACCCGTGCCCAACCAAAACATATATGATGCTTCCATTAAACTTTCAGGGTGATGTTAAACCTAGTTGTGCCATTTTCCAAACAACAATGTCAATGAGAGAAATGATATGATAGCTAATAGCTCAGGACTGTGCCAAGTCAAGGAAAAAAGTCTTTAAACTTCCAATCAGTCCACATTCTGACCCAGAGGATCGAAAATATCAACCACAAAGATGAACAATGGAGTGGAAAATTTTTAAACACGGAGACTGGTTGTAACACCCATGCGCAAAGCTTAGAGCTTGTCAACATAGAAATAATTTACCACAGAGAACCAGACTTAAAAATCCAAGTCGATCGAGCATGTTTCACTGCTATTTTATCCATAAATTTACATAAACATTATCCACAACAAGGAGAACACAACCATTCCTCTTTTTTCTTTAAAAACCAATAGTCTAGAATAATCACCAGAAGAACCCACAGGCACAACACTAATTACACAACTCAAATATCCAATAATAGCTTAAGAAAAATAGAGACTGCGAGCAATCCTGAGCCAAACATTGATTCGAAGGGCAGAAAAAACATCATGGATGAAAGAGTAAGAAACCATACCTAGAAAATCCTACGCGAGGAAGAGAGTTAGCATGTATACCTCTTCACAACCAAAAATTGTGGAGCATCAACAACCACCAGAGCCAAAAAAACAAAATGAAAGTATGACTAGTGTGACGGGCCTCAAGGTTTGTTTGAGTGACGTGCAGTAAATGCATGTCACTTCCTTCCCCAACCTCATTCAATTCAACGTACAAGCCAACCAATTCACCATAACTCTAAGCATTTAATCAACCACAAAACCATTGTCATACCATTTTTGCATAGTGCGCCAGCTTTGGTAAACTCTTTTAAAAAATAATAATGCATCATAATGTTACCCCATATGCATCAACATATATCATTTAACAAAGCGCATAAGTCAATTAGTAAGGTTTTATGCACCCTCCTTTTCTCACAATTACACATAACATTAGGGCTTCTATATAGTCCTTTTGTTTAAAAGAGCTCCCATATCATCCTTTATATCAAGATCATATTAAGACAATTAATCCATTTTTAATCACAATATCAAAACAAAACTAATAATGATCCTTTCATCCATAGGGAAGTGATGCAGGAGCATCTCCCACATCAAGCGAGCCAGCACAGAAACGGAAAACAGTTGGATGAGCGCCAGCACAAATTTTGAAATCACCTTGAAAGTTGTTGTGCGATCTTAAATGAGCCATTAAGATAAAGCACACTTGTATATTGTAAACGTACCTTGAGCCTTTAGCTCTCGTCCTTAGTAGATAGGAGGCATTTATGAAATTTAATGTAGGTAGATAGAATTTAATTCTAGACTAGACAATTTTAGAGCGCAAGAGGGAAACGAGATATAGACACCCTCATTGTGCATTGTAATATTATTGAGAATTGGAGATGAAGCAGCATTGTTGAAGAGAGCAAGAGCATGCAGAGAGCTGTGTAAGAACACCCATGTACAGATATTCGAATGAATAGAAAGAGTTGATTCAAATTCATGGTTGTGTGTCTGTTCTCTGTGTATGGATGTTGATATGCTCATGAATGTTTGCTTCCTTGTTATACATTTGCTTTTATATGTTGTGTATACAATTTCATGTTTGAATTGAAGTCTGAAAGGGTGAAGGAATGAGTTTCAATTGTTTCTCTATTTGAGCCAAAGAATTCCTGCAAGGAGTGCAGTTGAAGTGTCCGCAAGGAGTGCGTTAACAGAGGATTTAGATAGAGATAACTTTTGTTCTCATTCAACCGAAGTGCAGACAGGCACAGGAGCCATGCAAGAAGTGCGCAGGCCAAGTGAAGTTCAGGGTTGCAAACCTGAGCGAGAGTTGAAGGACTGCTACTGCAGGCGTGCACAGAGTCGAAGGATTCAAACACTTAGACGTGTTTAAAGTTTTTCTGCAAGGAGTGCAAGCAAAAGTTTTTCCTAAAGGATTTGAAGGTCATGGAAAATTTCAAGAAGGATAAGGCCTTCCAATCCATTAAAGAGAAGCACAGGGAGTTTGAACCGAGGAGCGTTTATACAAGCATCACAAGTTGCACGCGGAAGGACGAGTTATGTGGAAGAACACTTCGTCATTTCGTAGATTTCATCAGGAGGAACGGACAGTCGGTATTCTCTGAGGAGGATTCACAATATTCCATGAGTCGTTAGATCTCACAGAGGAGTAGGGGAGATACACAAGTATTCCCATAGTGTTCGAAGCTCAGGAGGGGCAGAGCCATTGATTCGAGCCGCAAGGGGCCGTCAGATCTACTCGTGGATCAGCATATTGGGGTTTCATGGATTGAAACTCCAAAACATTGCAACAAGAATCGCGAAATCGTGATACGCGATAGCCCGACAGTCAAAAGATCGTGTGGGGCCACAGGGGTTAGTGACGTGGACAAGTGGTACGCTTCATCGGGGTTTCGCAGCGAGAAGTCTCAAACATTCGACATCAGGATTCGCGATCCCGCGAAGTCCAAAATCCCGACTAGGTGACGGGAGCATTGAAAAGTCATCCCATGAGCGTATCGGGAGTTTGGCGTCTTGGGGTTCGGGAGTTTGAGAGACAAGGTGTTCAATATCACGAGTGTCGAAATCGCGATAGGGAGAGTTCCGATAGGAGAAGGAAAGGGTGGGCGTTGAATTATATCGGGTTTTGGGGATTCGAAACACCAACGCTCGACCACCGTGAAGTGTTCTGTGGGTGTGGATTTCCTGATAGGGAAAGAGAAGAGCCTTAGAGTTCTTCGGGCCATGGAAGAAGAAGATCCTGTGAGTGGATGTGCTTGCGAGCGTGTGCTGCGTCAGCTTGGTATCAGAGCAGAGAAAGATTCTTTGCTTTCTGTAGCAGAGAAAGAGAATTCACCATGCCGCCAAGGAGAGATAGACAATCACCCAATCCAGAGGATAGGGAAATGTCGAGAAGAAGAGGCAGGAAGATGGTAGATCTAGTCATGGAGAGAGAAATGTGTGATCTCTGAGCTAGACTCGAAGATATGGAGACAGCGCAAAGGCGTACAGCTAGTGTGGGGGATCTGAGTGATTCCGAAAGTGAACTTGAGGTTGAACGTGAAGAGGAAGTTGCAGCCGAGGATGCATCAAACGAGCGTTTGATCAAAGCTATTGCCAAGATGGGGGCAAGAGCCAAGATGGAAATTCTAGTTTATGAGGGAAATATGGATGCAGAGGAGCTTCTAGATTGGATTAGAGCTCTGGATACATACTTCGACTACGAAGATGTCGAAGAAGACAAGAAAGTCAAGCATGTTGTTACACGCTTAAAAGGACATGCAGCATTGTGGTGGGATGAGCTACAAGCTGACAGACGTTGCAAGGGCAAGTAGAAGATCAAGAGCTGGGATCGAATGATCACGAAGATGAAGGCAAAATTCATCCCCAGGGACTATCAAATTACTCTGTTCAGGAGGATGCAAAACCTGAGAAAAAATCTAATGACAGTGAAAGAATACACTAAGGAATTCTACAGACTGAACATCAGAGCAGGTCATTGAGAGAGAGATGATGAGAAAGTTGCCATATATATGAATGGCCTGAGATATGATATCCAGGATGAGATGAGCATGGTAACCATCCGAACGGTGGAGGATGTTTATCAAATGGCTTTGAAAGCGGAAGAGAAGCTGAGCCGAAAGCAAGGTCAAAGGGGTTGAGGTAGAAGTCAGCCAAGAGGCAAGTCAGTTGCCCAGGACAAAAACCAGAAGCCCAAGGACGACTGGAAGAAACCTCAGATTCATACAGAGAGAGGTGGAAGTTCACAGCGTGGGCAATATGTTGAACAGAAAGGACAGCATAAT
>SNQJ01S0036292.1:46037-58260 GCA_010110895.2 Picea sitchensis
AGAGGCAGAGAAAGAGGAAGAGGTGGAGTAATTACATGCTCCACATGTGGGAAGAATGGACACAAGTCTTACGAGTGTCCAGAGAAAAAGAAGGACATCGGAGAAGCTCACATCACCGAGGCGCAGAGGCAGGATGTTGAGGCCGAAGACGCAGAAGGTGGAAGATCGCTCATGATGTGAAAATTCCTTTTGACACCTGAGAAGGAGGTGGAGAGTTCAGTCAGGACCAGACTTTTTAGGACTGCTTGCAAGACCAAGGACAGGGTGTGCAAGGTCATTATAGACAGCGGTAGCACAGTAATCTCATTTCAACCAAGATGGTAGAAAAGCTGGAGCTAGAGACGACTGATCATCCAAGCCCATATAGAGTTTCGTGGCTACAGAAAGGACACCAGGTAACTGTCACTAAACAATGCTTGGTTGAATTCAAAATAGGAGGATATACTGATAAGATTTTGTGTGATGTCATTCCTATGGATGTTTGTCATCTATTGTTGGGTAGGCCATGGCAATATGACAGGAATGTGATTCATGATGGGAGAATGAACACATACACCCTGGAGAAGAATGGGAGAACACACATGTTGCTTCCAATTGAGGATAAGGAGGTGAAGTCGGAAGTAAGCAAAATTGTACTTCTCATGAGTGGGAAGGAAACTCTTACGGAAGTTAAGAAGAAGGAGGATCCACAATTCTTTGTGGTCAGGAAACCAAAGATTGTTCTGACTAGCAAAAGAGTGGATGATTTACCAGATGAAGTTCAAGAACTGCGGGAAGAGTTCGCTGACATAATAGTGGATGAATTACCTCGTTCATTTCCACCAACCAGGAGTGTGAGTCATCATATTGATCTCATACAAGGAGCCATTTTGCCAAACAAAGCTGCGTACAGGTTGACGCCGCAAGAGAATGAAGAGGTTAAGAGGCAAGTCCAGGAGTTGTTGGACAAAGGTTTGTTCAGGGAAAGATTGAGTCCATGTGTTGTTCCAACGATACTCAGTCCAAAGAAAGATGGAGGTTGGAGGATGTGTACCGATTCGAGGGTGATCAACAAGATAATGATCAGGTACAGATTTCCATTGCCGAGGATGGATGATTTAATGGATTTCTTAAGTGGAGAAAAGTAGTTTTCAAAGATCGATTTGAAAAGAGGATATCATCAGATTCGCATGAGAGAAGGTGATGAGTGGAAGACAGCATTCAAAACAAACGAAGGGATGTATGAATGGCTTGTTATGCCATTTGTCTTAACAAATGCACCAAGTACCTTCATGAGGTTGATGAACGAAGTCCTGAAGGAGTTCATCGAGAAATTTGTCATTGTGTATTTGGATGACATACTGGTTTACAGTAAGACAGTGGCAGAGCACCTGAAGCATTTGGCTACAGTGATGCAGAAACTACAGCAAGAGAAGTTGTTGATAAATATGAAGAAGTCCTCATTCATGAAGACAGAACTCATTTACTTGGGATTTGTTATTTCAGCAAATGAGTTGATGATGGATCTAGATAAAGTGGAAGTGATCAAGAATTGGCCATCACCAAAGAATATTTTTGAGGTGAGAAGTTTTCATGGATTAGCTAGTTTCTACCGGAAATTCATCAGGAATTTCAGTGGAATTAGTGCAGTGATTATGGATACAGTGAAGAAGCGGCATAAGTCTTTTCACTAGATTGAAGAGGCTGAGAAAAGTTTTAATTTGTTGAAGAGGAAGATTACGGAACAACCAGTTTTGGTGTTGCCGGATTTCCAAAAGACATTCCAGGTGAAATGCGATGCAAGTGGGTTTGCAATCGGGGCAGTCTTAAGTCAAGAAGACAGGCCGATAGCATACTTCAGCGAGAAGCTGAATGAGGCGAAATTGAAGTACTCCACTTATGATAAGGAGTTTTATGCTATCATACAAGCATTGAAGAAATGGAGGCATTACTTGATCCCGAAAGAGTTTGTATTGTACAGTGATAATCATGCACTGCAGTTTGTGACTCAACAGGAGAAGTTGAATCAGAAACATGTCAAATGGGTTGAGTATATGCAAAATTTCACATTTGTGATTAAACATATTTCTAGTACTGCTAACAAAGTTGTTGATGCTTTGAGCAGGAAGTGTTTGTTGTTGCAGGAGTTCCGAGTCAAAACATTGGGTTTTGATGATCTCAGAGACATGTACGTAGATGATCCATACTTCAAGGAAGTGTATGAAGCAGCTGAGAATCCAGTTCTCAAAGATAGAAGCCAGTGGGCCGAATACACGATCCAGGAAGGATTGTTGTTTAAAGGCAACCAGCTGTGTATTCCAAATTGTTCCATGAGGGAGAATCTTTTGAAGGAGAAACACAGTGGAGGATTGGCAGGACACTTTGGCCATGACAAAACATTCGCAAAGCTAAATGAGTCATATTATTCACCGGGAATGCGAGAAGATGTCAAGATATTCGTAGACAGATGCAGAATTTGCCAGCATTCGAAGGGAAGAAAGCAGAATGCGGGATTTTATCAACCACTACCCATACCAGAAAGGTCGTGGGATGCAATTAGCATGGATTTTGTATTAGGGTTGCCAAGAACACAAAGAGGTGTTGATTCAATCTTTGTGATAGTGGATATATTTTCCAAGATGGCACACTTCATACCGTGTTAGAAGACCAATGATGTGACTCACATTACCAATCTGTTTTTCAAGGAGGTCATTCGACTTCATGGGTTGCCGAGGAGCATACTTTTGGACAGAGATACGAAATTCATAGGGAATTTTTGGAGGACCTTATGGAAGAAGCTGGGAACTAACCTATTGTTTAGTTTGGCTTATCATCCTCAGACGGATGGACAAACAGAAGTGGTGAACAGAAGTCTGGGAGATTTGCTGAGAAGCTTGGTGACAGAGCACCATAGCCAGTGGGACAGTATATTACCACAAGCAGAGTTCGCGTATAATGACTCAGTAAATCGGAGCATAGGCCAGAGTCCATTTTGGGTTGTTTATGGTATGCAGCCAAGGGGAGTTTCTGAACTGAGAGATTCAGAACATACTGTGACTAGGAGCGCTAGTGCATAAGAATTCGCAGAGGCAATGAAAGAACTTCACAGCCAGGTGAAGCAGCGACTGCTGGATTCAAGTCAGGAGTATAAGTGAAAATCCGATCAACATCGAAGACAACTTCAGTTCGAAGTTGGTGATCTGGTTCTGGCACATTTTAGAAAGGAAAGGTTCCCGAGGGGAACATACAATAAGTTGAAGATGAAGAAAATTGGACCCTGCAAGGTCTTGAAGAAATTTGGGACGAATGCTTATGAGATTTAATTAACCAATGGGATCGAAATTTCTCTGATATTCAACATCTCATATTTGTACCCATATAGAGCTGAGGAAGCAGAAGCTGGAGGTGAGCAGCCAGCGATCCATTGGATGAAACAGATGCCAGTTGCAGAGAAGCCACAGATGGAGTGTATACTGGACAAGAGAGTGAGCAAAAGGACCAGGCGAAAGCAATACTTTGAGTATCTGGTCAAGTGGAAGAACCATCCATTTGAAGACGCCAGCTGGGAGATTGAAGTTGAGATACAGAAGCATGGACATACCGTGCAAGAGCTCATGGACAGGAGCCCATGAAAGTTTTCAAGTGAGGGAGTATGATGCAGGAGCATCTCCCACATCAAGCGAGCCAACGCGGAAACGAAAAATAGTTGGATGAGCGCCAGCACAAATTTTGAAATAACCTTGAAAGTTGTTGCGCGATCTTAAATGATCCATTAAGATAAAGCACACTTGTATATTGTAAATGGACCTTGAGCCTTTAGCTCTCGTCCTTAGTAGATAGGAGGCATTTATGAAATTTAATGTAGGTAGATAGAATTTAATTCTAGACTAGACAGTTTTAGAGCGCAAGAGGGAAACGAGATATAGACACCCTCATTGTGCATTGTAATATTATTGAGAATTGGAGATGAAGCAGCATTGTTGAAGAGAGCAAGAGCATGCAGAGAGTTGTGTAAGAACACCCATGTACAGATATTTGAATGAATAGAAAGAGTTGATTCAAATTCATGGTTGTGTGTCTGTTCTCTGTGTATGGATGTTGATATGCTCATGAATGTTTGCTTCCTTGTTATACATTTTCTTTTATATGTTGTGTATACAATTTCATGTTTAAATTGAAGTCTGAAAGGGTGAAGGAATGAGTTTCAATTGTTTCTCTATTTGAGCCAGAGAATTCCTACAAGAAGTGCAGTTGAAGTGTCCGCAAGGAGTGCGTTGACATAGGATTTAGATAGAGATATCTTTTGTTCTCATTTACCTGAAGTGCAGACAGGCACAGGAGCTGTGCAAGAAGTGCGCGGGCCAAGTGAATTTCAGGGTTGCAAACCTGAGTGAGAGTTGAAGGATTGTTGTTGCAGGTGTGCGTAGAGTCGAAGGATTCAAACACTTAGACGTGTTTGAAGGTTTGCCGCAAGGAGTGCGATCAAAAGTTTTTCCTGAAGGATTTGAAGGTCATGGAAAAGATCAGGAGGGATAAGGCCTTCCAATCCATTAAAGAGAATCACAGGGAGTTTTTATCGAGGAGCGTTTATACAAGCATCACAAGTTGCGCGCGGAAGGACGAGTTATGTGGAAGAACACTTTGTCATTTCGTAGATTTCATTAGGAGGAACGAACAGTCGGTATTCTCCGAGGAGGATTCGCGATATTCCGTGAGCCGTCAGATCTCACAGAGGAGGAGGGGAGATACGTGAGTATTCCCATAGTGTTTGAATCTCAGGAGGGGCAGTGCCATTGATCCGAGCCGCAAGGGGCCATCGGATCTACTCGTGGATCGGCATATCGGGGTTTCATGGATTGAAACTCCAAAACATTGCAACGGGAATCGCGAAATCGCGATACGTGATAGCCCGACAGTCAAAATATCGTGTGGGGTCACAGGGGTTAGTGACATGGACAAGTGGTATGCTTCATCGGGGTTTCGCAGTGAGAAGTCCCGAACATTCGACATCAGGATTCGTGATCCCGCGAAGTCTGAAATCCCGACTAGGTGACGGGAGCGTTGAAAAGTCAACCCACGAGCGTATCGGGAGTTCGGCGTCTCGGGGTTTGGGAGTCGGAGAGACAAGGCGTTCAATATCGCGAGTGTCGAAATCGCGATAGGGGGAGTTCCGATAGGAGAAGGAAAGGGTTAGCATTGACTTATATCGGGTTTCGGGGGTTCGAAACACCGATGCTCGACCACTGATCTCGTGATACCGCGAAGTCCGATTCCCCGATAAGTAAAGAGAGGGGGAATCATGTGAAGTGTTCTGTGGGTGCGGATTTCCCGATAGGGAAAGAGAAGAGCCTTAGATTTCTTCGGGCCATGGAAGAAGAAGATCCTGTGAGCGGACGTGCTTGCGAGCACGTGCTGCGTCAAGAAGCCTTAGTATAATTTGCAAATGGTCATAAAAACCATCCAGTTTCATGCAATAATCAACCATCAGCTTATGTCATCGTAACATTTAAAACCATAATTTGAAACATTGAACTGTATAATATTGTGTTGGTATCATCACAATAGAAAATAAAATATAAGTGCAACATATCCACCATAGCACCACAAGCCTACAAGGGGGTCCCACCTACTAGTTTATTATTAATATAAATAAATAAGAGAGCTTGGCAATCATTTGCGAGCAGTATTCATCGTTGTGATTTTAAGCGTCAACAAACTGGAGACTCCACAGGGAAATCTATTTCCAAGAGATTAAGAACTCATATTGTCTGGTTCCGCAAACCAGGTGAACATTATATCAAGGAATGTATATCAAAATGATTATGCAACATGGGAATATGGTGGGTTAAGGGAAATGATGATTTGTGATTTAGGAAATAGCTCATGGAAAGTGCTAAGTATGAGGGGCTTATTATTGTATGCATAACATTCGATGAATCAAAGTAAAAGCATTATTTTCTTTAAGGAGAAAAACTATGGCGTGCTCTTTTTGAATCTCAGGTGGAGGGAAGAAACGAAAAGTAGAAAATAGGGATGAAAAACCAATTATCTTATCTAACAGCAGTACTGGAAGCAGATAACAATTTCAATGATGTCTTCAAGGAGGGACATCATGACAGTTGTGTAACCTAATTGTTACTAATTAACAATGCTTGTTGAATAGCATCGCTGTGGAAAAACTGATCCAAAATATTATTTCTGACAAGAAAAGAAGTCAATAAAGAAATAAAACAACAAAAATGAAACAGCAGAAAGAAATAACAACAAAGAAAAATCAAATCAATGAAACAAAACTATAATGAATTTGCGCCCATGAAAAAATCGATTTTAAAAGCACCTAGCCATAACTTTTGAAACTTTGAATGCCTTCCTCTATCAGCGTGAGTTGAATCCCACAGCAAGACTTTCTCATTGACCTTAAATCTGACAGCTTTTGCACTTTTATTGAAATATTTCTTTACAGTTTGTTGTCTTCTCTTTATTTTCTCCAAGGCAAACATCATTTGTTCTTCTAAAGATAACAATGCATTTACCCTTTGAGGGATATTAGAAGAATTCAATTCTTCAATCTGTAGCATCAGTCGTAAAGAAGAAAGTTCCATATCGATAGGCAGAATGGCTTCTTGACCATATACAAGCTGAAAGGGTGCACAACCTGTGCTCACCTTGGTGGTAGTGTGATTTTGCCAAAGGGTGTAAGTGAGGAGGGTGTTCCATTGACGAGGCTTATCTTCAACGAGCCTCTTGATAATTCTAACCAGATTATTGTTGGTAGACTCGGCTTGCCCATTTCCCTAAGGGTAATAAGCTGATGAGGTAAACAAATTAACTCCCAATTTAGCTAGAAACTGAGTCATCTTAGCAGAAATAAAAGTGGGATTGTTATTTGTAATAATCTCTAAAGGAATTCCAAATCTAGAGAAAATATTAGTTTCAAGGAAATAAATAACCTGCTCGTCCTGTGAATGATTAAGTGGGACAACTTTAGTCTGTTTTGTAAAATAGTATGTGGTTGTCAAGATAAAAACTTGCCATGCTAAGGATGGAGGATTAATAGGATCGATAAAGTCCAGACCCCATTTTGAAAAAGAAAAATCGAGAGGACGGGTTGTAAATGTATGGCAGAAAGACATTCTTTCCCAGCGAACTTCTGGCACTTGTCACAAGATCTTGAAAAATTATAAGAATCATGAAAAATTGAAGGCCAATAATACCCTTTCCTGATGATTTTAAAAGCAGTAGTTTTAGCAGAAAAGTGGCCACCCACATGGATAATGGAATCTAAAGGTCCATGGGTTTCTTGTAACAATTTATGTGCTTCCTCATTATTTAGACAACGAAGTAATATACCATCGACAAATCTCCTAAATAAGAAGTCTCCTAAAATGACATACCTGGAATATTCAATACGGATCCTTCTTCTTTGATGAGTATCGAAGTTATCTGGACATCTCTGATTTAGCAAGTAATACACCAGATCTTTATACTAGGGATGTTAAGCTACAGGAAGGATTTGACTATCAATATAAAACAGTGTTGATAGAGGATTATCCTGTTCATCAATTTCTTCACTTGCTTCCGCATGTTGAGCCAAGTGAAGGGATAAGTCACGTCCCTTAATGGTTCTTGAAGTCATGATGGTTAAATCATGTTCCTAGATCTTGGCAAGCCAATGTGCAAGCTTCCCTGCAAGATAAACCTGCGAGAGAAAAAACTTGACAATGGGTAAAGGGACTTTTACCAGCGTGTGCTTACCTAAGATAAAGTGGCGAAATTTCTCCACATATTTAACAAGAGCAAAAGCATGTTTTTCAATATAAGAATATTTGAACTCGCCATCTGATAATCTTTGACTCATGTAAGTTATTGGATTTTTTTTATTCTAGTCATCACATTGTATGAGGATAGCAGAGACTGCTTCCTCTGTGGCATTAGTATATATAATAAACTCTTTCTCAAAATTTGGCTTCGCCAAAACCGATGCGGAACTGATTGCCTTCTTTATCCTCACGAAATCATTTTCAACGTCATCAGTCTATGAAAAGGAGCGATCTTGCTTGAGAATATTGTGAATTGGTTTGACCATTACAAGAAAATCAGGAACAAACCTACAGACAAAGTTGATAATGTCCATAAAGGCTTGAACCTCCTTTTTGGAAGTAGGAGCACGAAGATTTAGGATAGCAGCAATCCTTTTGGGATCTATGCTTATTCTTGAATCAAAGACAATATGCCCAAGGAGCTTTCCCTTGGTTACATCGAAAATAGACTTATAAGGATTTAAAGGAATGTTAAATTTCCTGCATCGCATAAGAACCTTTCTAAGATGACCAAGATGATCCAATTGGTTCTTTGAATATACAGTCAAGTCATCAAGATAAATTTGAATAATCTTACCGATGAGATCGTCAAAAGATATGTGCATAGCTCTTTGGAAAGTGGCACCTGCATTAGATAATCCAAAAGGCACGTGTTCATAAGAAAATGTGCCCCAACGTGTAATAAAAGTGGTTTTGTATTTATATGTCCTTTTTACCTTGATCTGAATATAACCTAAAAAACCATCAAGTAAGGACATCATATGTGACCCTGCCTCTTGCTGCAAAATCATTTCCATATTAGGGAGAGGAAAATGGTCTTTTATGCTCACTCTATTCAATGTGCGGAAATCAACGCACTATTGGATCTAACCAATTTCTTTCTGAACAGGAACCAAATTGGAAACCCACTCGAAATACTTAACAGGGAAAATTATCCCAACCTTCAAGAGTTTTTCCAACTCCTTCTGAATTGTTGCTTTAAGTGCGGGGTTAACGAGTCTTTGTTTTTGTCTAACCGGTTTTATGCCCTCTTTGATAGGAATGGCATGCTATATAAGAGTAGGATAAAAACCACGAAGATCCTCATAAGACCAAGAAAAAAAATCTTGAAATTCACGAAGTAACTCAGTGAATTTCAACTTTTCTTCAGTAGTACATTGGGCACCTATATTAACATTCTTTGGGGAATTGGGTGTCCCAATGTTCAAGGAAATAGTTTCACCCACTTTCCTTTTTTACTCCTCTTCTTTATGTGTTTCTTTGTTTCCTACATCACTCGATGAAAATGAACTTTCTAGAGGATTCAAGCCCTTCAGAATCTTGTTGTTTTCCATAGATATAATTTCCTTGGGCTTATATGGTTCATTTTGTATGAAATAACATATGCTTTCATCACTAGGGAAGAGTTGTCATGACTCTACATTGTCAAGGATATTAGGACGATATAAGATTGAAAAGTACAATCAGGTCTTTGTGGCAGAAGTTGTCGAGTAGGAGAGGCTACTAAAACAACTAACCTGTCATCCATTGAATTCAATTCTCTTTTAGCATGAGTGATGTTAAATGATAATAATTTCAAGATAAGTGCCCAAACTATTTGGGTGTAGCATTTCATTAACTTGTTTCTAGGAGAATATGTTTTACTTGCAAGTTTTACAACAAGTTCAGAGTCCCCAAAAACTGTAAGGTGACTACAACCTAAATTATATGCGTTTTCAATGCCTAGCAGTAATGCTTCAAATTCGGTGACATTGTTTGTGCAAGAAAATTATAACCTATAGGAAAAGTTATGAATTTTACCTACGGGAGAGTACAAGATAATGTCATCTCCATTACCTTTGTTGGAGCATGAACCATCAAAGTGCATATGCCACATCCCATCCTCTACGTCAATTTGTTCCAAGGTAGTGTTATCCTCATTTGTGAAGATGGAATACACTCCTAATTCCTCCTTGACATAATATACATTAGGTTGTGGAATACTTTCTATATACGGTGAAATTCTTCCCTCCCTTAGGACTATGATGGTCTTCCCATTCCGAGGAATGGATAAGTGTGTCCTATCAAGTGAGAGGTATCCACTTGTCAAAGCTTGCCAGTATCTTCCTAAGATGATTGAATAATTACTCATTGGCATGTCAATTACCTGAATATTAAGGGTTGTCCTTGTTTCAGGATGCACACACAAAACCAAAGTCATGTCTTTGATCTCACCTACGGTTGATTGTTGTAAACTATTATAAGAGAGCATGCTTCTGGCATTTTTATTTGTACAAGACAAGACTAGCTCTTCCATAATAATTTTCGACATTACGCTTGGACCCGAACCGCCGTCGATCAGATAACAATGGGATATTTTTTCCATAATCTTTACATAAATGAAAAATGGAGGATTTTTTACAGGGTATCAAACTATTTACACCTACTTTATTTACACTAGAATCCTCTTCTTTTACATCTTCAAAGAGATTGGTTATGATGGAATTTTTTCCTTCGATGAAATTTTTCAGATGCTTTTTTTGCTCAGGGACAACAACCATGTCCAGAAGAGTAGCATCGGCCTTGATATTAGCCAATTGATTGAGAATGTTGTATTTGGAAGAGCGGAGGGAGTTCCTTGACTGTCAAGAGTCTTGGTAGCTTTTTCAATAGCAACTTACAAAGATGAGCTTGGGCAAGAAGAAGTACGAGGGGGATCATATTTTCCTTTTGAAGCATAGGATTTATTCCTAGTGTTTATGATCATTACAGGCTTTGGTTCTATGAAATCTAGAACAACATTGGTACTTTTAGGCCTTTTCCAAATATTTTATCTCTAACACTCTTCTTTACCTCGCAAGTACTTTCCTCGTGATGTTCCTCGCAAAATTTACACCAACTACGAGGCATGATCGCTTTGGGTTGAAAGTTTTTTTCATTAGGATTCCTAAAGGGTGGTGAAGAATAAGATGAGGCCCCATGAGCAAGTGAAGTTACATTTCTCTTCCGCTCATATGATATCATTCGGTTATTCATATCTTGTACAAGTTGTAAGAGGGTGGAAATGTATGCTTGTTTAATTGAGTCTCCTTTGGGAAGACCTATTCTTTCAAGTTGTTCTTCATATTCTATACAAGTATGCAGAGTGGAACTAAGATTGTCAATATCTTTTTCTTCAATCCTATGATGGTAAGGTGACAGTAGAGGATTATATTAATGCATAAAGGCATCTTGGTTCTGGGGGCGAATAAGTTTGGGAATTTGGTTATATAACTTGGTGAAACGTAAGTTGAAAGACTTGATAGTATATCCGTATTTGTACACAATGTTATTATATTCTCGTAATTGTTCGGTTGGGATTTTAGACTGCCCATAAGTAGATTTGAACCAGTAAACTAACTCCTCCCAAGTGGAAAGAATCTTGGGAGGGATGTTAAGGAAATATGTTGTTGATTTCCCTTCAAGGGAATTAACAAATAAGTGCATACAAGTATCATTGTCATTAGCTCCTATATTGTGACAGGCATCAGAGAATGCCACCAACTGTTCATTTGTAGTGATTGTGTTATTTCCAAAAAACCTAGGGAGATTCACTTTGAATTTTGGATGTGGACGAGTAGAAAGTGCTAGCTTTAGAGGAGAGGATACATGCCACAGGGTAGTAATAGCATCTTCTTCGAATTGAAAAAATCCATACTTCTTTATGACCTTAGTGGGGTTGGTAGTATATTGGATAGGGACTTGATGGCTATACAAGCTACCAATCATTGACTAGGATGAAGGTTGAGATGAAGAAGCACCTCCAGTGCCACCAGATCCATCCACAGATGACATTTTGTGAATGATGGGTAGGGAGAGAAAGATGAACTGGATGAATCGGACAAAGTTATTCTTAGAATACCTTGTTGGGTTGACCAAACAAAGTTTCTTCTTCCTATTTCAGTGATAGGGGTGATTTAAGGAGATAAACCTCTTCTTCTCCTAGATATGCGAGGATTTAAGGACATGAAAAGAAGATCAAAAATTTAGGAAAAAGAAAGTTACAGTTGATTCCTAAGCTCCCTTTGCCTAGCCTCCCAACGTTCTCGGACACTTATGTCTTGTTCAATTACTACCCATGAGTGTTCAAGCTCAGCTCGAGTGTTATCGGTTTCAAAGATGGTATTGAATAAGGTTAAAGCAATGTTGGTCTGGTCTTTAAGACCAGGCTCAATATTGAGTTGCCTTGTAACAGGTATTGTCATGAAGGAAAGAAAACAATCAAATAATCGAAAGCTGAATATTAAAATATTCAATGATAATCACGCATACAATCAATCAGAGAGATATGGAAGATCTCCCCTGTATGGTCACCAAATAAATGTTGAGGAAAAGATATGAATTATCTTACTGAAGCATTTTCGAATCTTGCCTGTCTAGGATAAGATAGCCGAATGTCACCCTAT
>SNQJ01S0036293.1:0-11875 GCA_010110895.2 Picea sitchensis
GTCATTGAGCCAAGGGATCAAAAAAAATTAACAAACATCTCTATAGATCTGAATAATGTTCATCCTTTGGATAAATTTGATTTGCACAGAAAAACTGCAGAGATGATAAACATAGATGTTATGATATCCAATTTTGGAATCAAGAAACTTCAAGTTATCAATGATAAACTCAAAACTCAATTGAAGAATGAAAAGTTGGCTATCAAAACTAGGCAAATAAGAGTGGAGGAGCTAGAACAATGGATAGTAGAACTTGGAACAAATCTAAAAGGTGATACATCCATACAAGCACTGATGAAAAAAAAATACAAAGAAATCCAAGTTTTGAAATAAAAGCTCAAAATACCAGGAATCGATCATGTACAAACCCCAGAACTCCAGGAAATCTAGGCAAAGAAAGATCAATTTATAAATCAAATGATAGATATGGGTGAACAAATGGAAATGCATGAAAAATATATTGAAAGTTTAAAAGGAGGATCTTCTTCTTTTCAAGTAGCAGAAAGATCATATCCAATAGTTGGACTATCAAGGGAATTGGAAGATCTAAATCATAAAGGTGTTGAAATTGAAATCCTAAAGAAAACAATCTCAGAGAAGAAAGAAGAAATCAAATACAAAGACAAAACTATTTTAGAATATCAAAATTTGAAGGCTAAAATGTTGACTAACATGAAACAGATGAAGACTAAGATGTCAGGAAAACCATATTTGGTAGGAGCCAAAAATCTCATCTGGGATTAAATTATCGGTGAAGTAGCTAGGCTTTAGGATTACTTCAAAATCATAGATGATGAAATGTTGTTGGTAGATGAAGTAGATGACTTGATACAGAAATAATTTCATGAATTGGGAATAAGACCACAAGCAGCCACTCAGATCATTAAGTTCCTGAATTAAAATTCTAGAGAAACATTGTTGAGGAAAAGTGTTAATGACATAATAACAATGGTGATGGAAAATGAAAGAATATTCACAAAGAGGAATATGATACAACAATCTTAGAATGAATGCATAGCATTGAAAAGGAACATGGAATCTTTTTCCAACAAATTTGAGAATTTAGTAAAAATGGGATTACCTTCATCTTGGGATAAAGATGGAAAGTTATTTTCATATGAAAACTATAGAAAATGTTTTTTTATCACCGGGGTAAAAGATGATAAGTTTCAGAACATGACCAACACTCTAAGAGGTCAAACCATTGTTTATATACTCATAGATGACATATATATTTTATGGCAGATAAAGAACTTATTCTCACATACCCCTACATATGAGAAATACACTAAGTTGGATATTGTATTCAAATAGATGAAATCTTTTAGTTACCCTTCAGATGTGACTTGGAATCTTCTCCTCCAACTATTGGCAGGATGACTCAACAAAGAAGAAGAAAATTAGGAATTGACTCCTCCATCTATCCTATTTCTAGGGAGTCAAAGATTCTGTAGAATCTCAATTTTCTAAAAAGTAGGATCGAATAACCATTTTTGGTTTCGACCTATCTTGTATAAATTCTCATGAGAACTCAATGTAAAAAATATTTTTGGCCCGAGCTTAAGTTTTAATATAAATCTCTGCAAGTTTTGAAGATTCAAACTTTTGTGTTTCAGATTATGTGATTTCTCTTTTTTTGTTATTTCCATATTCTTAAATTCTTCTTAGATGTATCTATTGTCATGAATATGATGATTTAGTACAACAACTACCATCATAATGTTGCAAATGTATCATTAAAAGTTTCAAATTTCTTCATAAATATTGTGAGTATAAAAGAAGACCCATGCTTATATTTCATTATCCCTTTTTGAATTTAAAGAAGTATTCTTTAAAGTTCAAACTATATTATGGTTTTAAGATACATAAACAAACATTATTTATTCTTCCTAAAAGTTAAAGTAATAATTATTAGAAGATGCATTGCTCTAGTTTTCAAATTACTTTTCTCTATATTCTTGTTTCATCTTCTAAGGCTTTAATTGTCTGAGACATAGAATGATTTGTCTTCTCAACTTAAATCTTAAAAAATTTAAAGACTAAATACATGCCTAAGTTAGCAACAAAAACACTTTGTTTTAGGATAGATTGATTAAAAAACAAATCAATTAATCTAATGGATTCCTTGGCATAGTTTCCTAGCCCAAAATATCTCAAGGGTTACAACATTGTTTTGGTGTCGTTGTTGGGGACTCGAATTAAAGAAAATTATTTTTCCCTGGGAAAGAAGACAATGAAACCTACTCATTGTTGGTGAACAAAGATATAGGAAGGCTAAAAATCCTTCACCTGGAAACTCCTTATTTCCAATCCCGGTATCAGGAAAGAGAAACACTCGAGCTCACCTAGATCCTAAGAAAACAATGTCAGTAGCTAATCCTGAAAAACTATTGTCAAAGAAAAATCCTAAACATACACCCACAACTCCTCCTACCATAACCTCATCTAAAACTTCATATTCCACCCTTCCTAAATCGAAAGGAAAATCTCATGTTGATTCAAAGGATTCCATAATAAAAACTCTTAGAAACCCTTATATTCCTTCAAAACCATCCCAACTTTCATCTCCCGAAGAATCTCTTCCAACTTCCCCAAAAACATCCTTGACAGTCTCTATAGCGAACTCGATTAAATTTATCTCTGAAATTTATTTTGAACTTTCTCTTAAATACTCTAATGTACTTTCTCAAATACCTTCAACTGAATATTCTCCTCTTAACTCTCTGAAGGAATCACTTGAGAATTCTCCAAATATTTCCCCAAAAGAATCCTCTGAAGATTTTTTTGTTTGGTTTACAACTCCAAAAATTTTCTTCTTAAATCTAAAAAAGGAAGTTTTAGAGATACCCCAAACTGCCTTGCCAAAAAACCCTCTTGAAGAAGGAGAGCTTCTTAAAACTTACATCAATCCTCTTTTTCCTGAGAACTCAGTTAAAACTTCAGCACTTAATCATGGATAGGAAAATACCACATCAACAACCACCTCCTCCTCTTCCACCAAGAGTTTTTAATAAATGTGTTTCTAGATATGATCCTTTAAATATTCCAGCGAATCTCCATGATTTTCCTGATAATTATATGAACCTATTTCCTAGATTTAATTCGGAGGGTGAGACCACAACTTTGAAACATTTGGCAGCATTTGATTATTTCAACGATAATCAAGGTTTGGAATATGAAGATGTATATATGAGAATCTTTTTTCATACATTTGAGGGTGAAGTGAGGACATGGTTTAAGGGTTTACCCCCTAATTCCATTAATTCTTGGGATACTCTAGAAACTATTTTTCTTAGACAATGGGGTGAAAAGAAAGATCACTTATATTTCTTGAATGAGTTTGGGAATCTTAAAAAGAAACAAAATGAATCTGTCTCATATTTCATCAAGAGGTTTAATAAACTTTATAATAAAATTCATGCAGATGTCAAACCATCACAACCATTAGAAAATGCCACTTTTGCAGGCTCTTTTGATTCTGACTTTGCCTTATTGATTAGAGAAAGGAGATCCACTACCTTAACTAGTATGCAATATGATGTAGTGGAAATTGAATCCAACATGATTGCATCAGGAAAATCTAGAGTCAAAAATGAATCAGGAGAGAGAGAAAGAGAAAGAGAAAGAAGAAAACAAAAAGAACAAGTCGGTACATCTGGTACTAACAATAATCGGGAGGATAAAAATGAAGAGATGTCAAGAATTATCAAAGATTTATCAAATAAACTGGCTAGAATGGAAACAGAGAGAAGAAGGTCTAACATTAGAAACCAAAATCATTTTAGAAGGCCTTTTAATCCTCCCTAGGTTTTGCAGAGAGAAAGGAGAAATCAAGATCAACCTATACAAGCACCTATCAAAAATGAAAATTTGGTTGACAACTTTGAAGAAGATAAAATTTAAGATATAGATTATAATATTAATATGATGGAAGGTGATCCTTATGAAGTATACGTGACTCGGGATGACTATGAAATAACTCTAATCTCTAACTCATACTTCAATGAAGACGATAATAATAGTCATCCTGATTCACCATCATCTCAATATAGAGCCTTCCCATATGCACTACAAGCTAAATTACATAGAAAATATGACCTTAGACCAAGAACCAATGTAAATACAACCAAAACAAATAATCAAGGTCAACCAAAAAAAACACAAAATGAAGACAAAAGGAAAGAAATCATAGCCCCCAAACAAAAATTTGATCCATAGGTTATAAATAAAACAGATACAGAACCAAAAGAAACAGGAAAAATAAGCAGTTCTTTTAATATGAAACATGAACTCAATAATATCAGGATCCCTATCTCTTTGTTGGAAATTGAAAAAAAATCCAATATAGAGAAAACAAGTGATGAAAATGATTGATTATTCTATTGCAGCAACCCAACCAGATACATTAAACTTGCAAGATGAAAGGCCTATTGTAATGTTCGGTCCTCACATTGAAGAAACAGGGGAATCAAAAGCCCCATTTTATATCTCTTTAACAATCCATGAACATCTTTTACACAATTGTATACTAGATTCAAGAGCTTCTCACAATCTAATGCCAAAAATAGTTATGGAGAAGTTCGGATTACAAATCACAAGGCCATATCATGACTTGTATTCTTTTGATGCAAGAAAAGTTAGATGTTTAGGGATGATTAAAGATATGGTAGTTCACTAAGCCAAAATACCTTTAAAAAATGTTTTGATAGATATAGTTGTGGCAGATTTGTCTGTCAACTATGGGATGCTTTTATCTAGACCTTAGGCAAGTAAACTAGGTGGCTCATTGAAAATGGACATGACTTATGCCACAATTCAAGTCTTTGGTGGAGAGACGAGAAGACTTTATAGGGAAACTAAACTTGTTTATATTGTCAATGATCCTAAACACCCTAATAATTATCATGTCTACTCGAAAGATAAAGATTTGAGTTGTTTCACTTTATTTGTAAATGATGAACTATAAAAGTGTATAGAAACTGTAAATATTTCTTTAAATGAAAATAATCATGAAGAGGGAATGTGGAAAATGTACTTCGATGGAGCTTATTCTTGGGAAGATGATGGATATGTATTCTTATAATTTCACCTTTTGGAAAACTTTTTCCTTTTTCTTTTAGATTACAGTTTGAAACTTATTCAATGAATAACGTTTTTTAATATGAAGTTTTAATGTTAGGTTTAGAAGTTTCCAAGAAAATGAAAATTGTAAATCTTATTGTCTACGGGGATGCAAAATTAATTGTTAATAAAATAAAGAAATTTTATCAAGCTAAACATCCTAGGATGAGATCCTATAGAAATTATGCTTAGGACTTAATTGAAAATTTATTTTTGACTTTCAGTATTCATGCAATTCCCATAGAAGAAAATAAACAAATTGATTCTTTAGTTGTAGCATCAAGTACTTTCAAACCTCCTAAAGTGTTGAATCTTAAATATGAAATTGAAATGAAATACATACCTTCAATACCTGACAATGTCAAACATTGGCAAATGTTTGAAGATGACCAATAGATAAAAAAAAATGGAAATGATTGGCTAATTTTCAAAAACTCATATTGATCAGGATGATAACAAAAATAATGAACAAATCAATCAAAATAGTCATCTAGACTCTAAATTTCAAGATATGATTGCTAATCATAAAATGATGGTGCTAAGAAATAATCAGATTCCAAAGGGATTAGTGCCTCTGGAGAAGTTGTTTGAAAAAGATGATATTGTTGTAAAACCAAATGTTCATCCTCAAAAGGAAGAAGTAGAAGATCACAATATTGGGACTGAGCAAGAATCAAGATATATCAAACTTTCCAAATTTCTTCCTATTGATCATAAGGTCAAGTATATTGATTTATTCAAATAATTTACTGAAGTATTTGTTTAATCTTATGAAGATCTAAATACCTATGACACCAGCATTATTCAACACATAATTCCTTTGAAGGTAATATCTAAACCATTCAAACATAAATTAAGACAGTAAATCATATCCTATTCCCAGTCATTGAAAAGGAGCTTAAAAATATATTGGATGCAAAAATTATAGTTCCTTTGAGATTTTCTTCTTGGGTTGCAAATTTGAGTACCTACCAGTAAAAATAATGGTGAAATTAGACTCTGCGTTGATTTTAGAAACCTCAATAAGTCTTTAGTAAATGATAATTATCCTTTGTCTAAAATGCACCATGTTTTGCAAAAATTAGTTGGTTCTAGTCCAATTTCAATGATTGATGGGTTTTCATGTTATAACCAGATTGTTGTGCATGAAAAAAACAGAGACTTGATTGCTTTTACTACACCATGGGGTACATTCATGTATGACAAAATTTCCTTTGGGATAATGAATGCAGGAGCAACATTTCAACAAGCAATGGATATATCATTTGTGGGAGAAAGGGACAAATTTGTTGTGATATATTTAAATGATCTTACTATGTTTTTCTAAATCATATCAAAACCATTTAAAACATCTTAAGAAAAAATTCATTAAATGTAAAAAATTATGGTTTTTCACTAAATCCTAAAAGGTCTCATTTTTCTATGCAAGAAGGTAAGTTACTCAACCATATTGTATCAAAGGATGGAGTCTAGATTGATCCTCAATGTGTTGAAGCAATTCAGGTTATCAGTTTACCAAGGACCAAGAAATAAATACAATTTTTCCTTGGAAAAATCAACTTTTTGAGAAGATTCATAACTAATTTTGTTGAGGTAGTCAAAGATTTAAGTGATATGCTTAAAAAGGATAATGAGGTTAAGTGGTCCCCAGAAGTTAGATACTCATATGATCAAATCAAGAAATCTCTGGGAGAAGCACCAGTGTTGGCAAGCCCAGATTATTCTAAGGAGTTTCTCATTTTTTCTCCTTTGCATTTAATAATACTATTGATTTTGTTCTCTTACAAAGGAATGAAGAAAAACATGAACAACCAATTGCATTTTTCAGCAAACCTTTGAGAGATTCAATGTTGAAATATAAAATAATGGAAAAACAAGCTTATGCATTGGTGAAAGCTCTGAAATATTTTAGAGTATATGTTCTTCACTCCAAAATTACTGCATATGTCCCTAGCAGCACACTAAAAGAAATTTTAAATCAACCTGACACGGATTAAAAGAGAAGGACATGGATAGCAAAGATCCAAGAATATGATCTCGAAATAAAACCAACAAAATTGATCAAAGGACAAGGTTTGGAAAAAAAAATAGTTGAATAAAATTGTAGAGTCCTTGGAGTAAATCAGATTACAAACATATAGAACATCATTCAGCTGAAAATGAGGAGACAGATTTGTAGCAGCCCATGGTAAAAATTCATGATAAGTTTTCTTCTTCTCCCTGGTATAAAAACATTGTCTTTTATCTGCAAAATCTTGAATGTCCATTAGATTTCAATCAAGCAAAGGCTAGATCTCTTCAGCTTCAAACAATTAAGTATTGTATAATGAATGAAAATATTTATTGGAAAGAACCTTTGGGATTTTTTCTTAATTGTATTGTTGAAGATGAAATTGCAAGAATAATAGATGAATTTCACAAAGGCATCTTTGGAGGACACCATGCTTGGAGAGCGACTGCATATAAAATACTGAGAGTTGGATATTACTTGCCAAAACATTTTTCTAGGGTAAATGCAAAGGTCAAAGCTTGCAGGGAATGTCAATTTTTTGCAGGAAAACAGAAACTCCCACCATTACCATTGGTTCCCATAAAAGTTGAAGCTTCTTTCCAACAATGGGGTTTAGACTTTATACGTGAAATTCATCCTACTTCTAGTGCTCAAAACAAACGGATTTTGACAACAATTGATTACTTTTCAAAATGGGTAGAAGCAATTCCCACCAGATTTCTATTGATGCAGTTGTATTGAAATTCCTCGAAGAATTTTTTTTAGCTAGGTTTGGATGCCCTAGGAAAATCATAACCGATGTCGCTCAAGCATTCAAGTTTCTAGCTATGATAGATTTTTGTCAAAAATACAATATCATTATTGGTCATTCAACTACTTATTATCCTCAAAGTAATGAATTAGTTGAGTCATCAAATAAGATTATAATGAGGGTTATCAAGAAAATGTTAATTGAAAATAAGAAAGATTGGCACTCTCATTTGAAATTTGCACTTTGGGCCAACATAATCAACACTAAAAGGTCTACATGTATGTCTCATTTTGAATTGATTTATGGAATTGATGTTGTTTTCCCTATTAACCTTTCTCTGCCTGTGATAAAATTGATGCAGGATATTGAAGAAGAACCTAATGAACTCACTAGAAGAATGAACTAGCTAATTGAAGTACAACGAACCAGAGAGAAAGTTGACCAAAAATTCCAAGAATATCAATACAAGATGAAAGCTATCTTTGAAAGAAAAGAAAAATGGAGAAATTTTTCCCCTGGTGACCTAGTATTGAAATGGGATAGCAAGGGAGAAGATCCTAGAAAACATGGCAAGCTTGATTATTTATGGTTGGGACCCTACAATATTCTTGCAATGGAGGGAAACAACTCATTTTCTCTTTAGAAATTGGAAGGAAATCTGTTGGAATTTCTTGTCAATGGGCGATTTCTCAAACATTTCATTCAATTTTAAATTTGTATTCTCCCACTCATTGTATATAGTCGATTTCATTTTATTTTTATTTAAGTCATTTCTTTATTTTTAGAAGATTTAGGATAAAAATAAATTTAGATTTATCAAAACAAATAAACAATAGCTTCCCTTCTCAAAATCCTAAAAACTATTGATACAACAAATTGTCTTGAACCACTCATTAGGGTTTTAACATGTTAATTAAAAACTAGAAAGGAGAATATAGTAATACACTCGCTAAAGTTTAAAAGGTATGTTTTAGGCAATCTCTTTCTAAATAAAGACTTTAGAGTCAAACTTGTAATTTGTTGTTTTACTCAAGGTATATTACTAAACTAAGGTATTTTGGAAAGGATGGATTCTATATCTGAGGAAATGGAAAAACTATGGCATATCTTACTCATTCTTGATTTAAAATGGGCATCATCCCTTAAATGTCAAAAATCATATCGATTTCCCTCATATCCTATAAAATGTCAAACAAAAGACCCCGTATGGGGTGACACGCAACACTCAAGTGCCACGTCCCACAGGACCTAGCCAGGCCCTAAATAAGGATGGTCGACTCCCATCCCCTCGACAAGAAGAATGGGAGCCAGCCATAACTGCAAGCCAGCAACCATGGGACTTTTCCCTCATGCAAACAGCCAACCGGCCATCGAATTCAATGTTTGGGAGGCATTCATGGAATCCGTCCCGTCGCACCTTCTAGTTATTATCCACCTCTGCATCTACCTTCCTCATTTTGTTTTTGGCCCACACCAGATCGCGGTCTAGAGTTTGGGAGCGGCCATTGTTGCATCCACTATAATTTCTCCATTAGCTTTGTCCTCTCGATGCCCTGGGATCGTGAAAACTCGCGTCGCAGCCCAACCTGGTACACTATGGTTGCAAGGCAGAAACGACTGCAAAAACTTGAGAGAGCGCTCTAAATTGCTCGCACCTAGAAATTTCATCTTGCTCGCAGAGATGATAGGGAAAGGATGGTCTAGTTGCCTCTAGCAGTTTTTGTGGAGCAGGTCATCCCAGAAGAGGCCATCCAGCTCCCTCCAGAGGACATGCTCTTCACGGTGCCAAAAAATTGGCATCCCCCAACTAGCCTCCCTGGGGACAAAATTTGGGTTGGTACAGCGGCTCACCACAGTGTAAGCACCATGGCCTCACCAATGGAGGATTTCCCTGTCTGTTACATTGAGGAGGAAATTTTGAACGAGTGCCTCCAAATGGCCCAGAATGGCATACTCTCGGGGTGTCTCGCTCCACTCACAGTCTAAGAGCATGAACCCGGGAGCATAGGGACCGGAGTAGAGGGCGGGGATGAGGAGAAGAGCACGATAATAGGACACTAGGAAGGCACAACGGATGGAACGTGGGCTGCAACAAACAAGGCAGAGGATGGGCGCATGTCGAAGGAGGGTGGCACGGTCCTCGCGTCACCTCTCGTTCCAACACCCTCAGATCAATGGCGTGTCCCTCCGCCCTTATTCCACCCAGATCATCTTGATTTGGTGCTCTATTTGAGGAACCAGATGGCAGACCAGGCCTACCGTGGCACCCTCATGAGCCAACGCATAGACATGCTCTATGAGGCTTTCTCCAACACGCCAGCAAAGCAAAGATGCTCGACGTGCACAAGACTCTATGCCCTGCTATCTAGGAATGAGATGCCTAGTGAAGACCTTGACAATGAAGACCTCAATGGATAATAGCGTAGCTAGATTTGCGCTCTGGTTTTGGTTAGTTACGTAGCTCCGGTTGGGGTTTATGTCTATTAAAACTCTTCTTTTATGTTTCGTTTCTTTTCAGTTTCAATTTTCATGGACAATTCTGCAGATTATAGACCGCCACTTGTCATGGTTTCCTCCGGGTAGGGAAGATAGCAGTCTGCTTCTTTTTTGACAAGGTTATCCAGGGCTATCATCTGTTCTGGTTTCCGCTTTTTGGCGGAACAGATGGCAGCCCAAGGACAAATGTATATTTTGTCTAAGATATAATATAAAGGATCCACCCTCTTTTTTACTTAAACAAAAAAAAATGTCAAACAAACTTAAAAAGATGGTGAAAGAAAATTCAAGTGGGAAATGTAGGTATCTTCACCGAGACTATGGATGCTCAATGGCAGTGAAACAAGGCATGTGATGTCGGGGCAACTACACCATAGGCTATGGACATTTTTTGGTAGTGTAGCAACACCATGAGAATGAGGAGGAATGTCAATGAGTATCTTTACTATAATACTCACTTAAAATTAGTTTTCTCAGAAAACAGTTTTGTTTTGACCTAGATACTCTTTGATATATTAAAAATCCTTGAAGCAAAAAACACTAAATACAAATTTTACTCCTAAGACAAAATTTAGACTTATATTACCATAAACTGTTAGAAAAACAGGACCATGGAGCAATAAAATAAAACAAATGTGGAAACAAGACACAGAAGATACACAATACAATAGAGACACAAATTTACATGGTTCACCCAGTGTGGGCTATGTCCACCAGAGAAATTTCCAGGTCCTTCCTTTATTATTATCCAGCATATGAAGGGATACAACCTACAACAAACCCGCTATAACTTCCTCTTCTTTCTCTCACAGTCTCCTATTTCAGAATATAATATTCACAATCAACCATAGCCGCAATACATTTCCCTTATAAAAGAGGGTTTCCTTCTAGGGCAAAAAACCCTAACATAATCTCTATCGTTAGATCTGCGACCTTATAATGAACGGTCCATATTTACAATGAAATTACAATATACATTTACAAGGCAATTTTTCCTTCGGGGGCTTCGCTCTCGAACCCCTGCTAGGCATCCGCTTGCCCCCAGACCCCCCAACCAGGGGGATAGCCTCCCCAGACCCCACAGAGGGGGTACCCCCCCTCTGCACTCCCCCGCATGGAAGAGTGTACATACTTCTAGGATGTAAATACTTCATGGGGTATAAACACGGCTAAAAGTAAAGGACCTCTGAATCAGGAAGATAATCAGGCTCCACAACCAAAAATCTCCCACTTTGAGACTGATCTCAACAACTCCATTGTTGTTGTATATGATGGACTCTGAACCTTCTTGGACTTAGAAAATTTCTCATCTTCATCTTCATTCTTGAAAACCAACTGAAACTTAGCAGGAACTCAATTTCTCCCTAGTTACTCCCTTTGTTAACAAGTCTGCAGGATTTTGGCTAGTGTGTATATTTTCCAACTTCAAATGTCCATCTTCCAAGGCGGATCGTATGAAGTGGTACCTCAACTGTATATGCTTAGTCTTCGAATGG
>SNQJ01S0036293.1:11885-54433 GCA_010110895.2 Picea sitchensis
GAAGGATTTGGGTGCTGCAAAGAAAATCTTTGGTATGAGAATAACAAGAGACAGGGAAAATTGCAAACTGACATTGTCTCAGGGTGAGTACACAAAGAAGGTGTTGGAGAGGTTTAGAATGCAGAATGAAAAACTAGTTAGTACACCTTTGGCCAACCATTTCAAATTAACTAAGGAAATGTGTCCAAAGACACAGGAGGAGATAGAATACATGTCTAGGGTCCCATATTCATCAACAATTGGCAGCTTGTTGTATGCAATGATTTGCACAAGACCAGATATTGCACATGCAATGGGAGTTGTGAGCAGATATATGAACAATCCAGGTAAAGAACATTGGGAGGCAGTAAAGTGGATTCTCAGATACTTGAGAGGTATTGCTAATCATACATTATGTTTTGGAGGTTCAGAAACTATTATACAAGGATATGTTGATTCAGATATGGCAGGTGATAAAGATAGCAGGAGGAGTACCATAGGGTATGTGTTTACTATAGGTGGAACAAAAGTAAGTTGGATTTCAAAACTGAAAAAGGTTGTTGCACTTTCAACAACAGAGGCAGAGTATGTTGCTGCTACAGAGGCTAGTAAAGAGATGATTTGGTTACAGAGGTTTATGAAGGAATTGGGATGGCCAACCATTTCAAATTAATTCAGGAAATGTGTCCCAAATGTGAGTATAGAATAATACGTCTGTGGGTCCTATATTCATCAACAATTGGCAGCTTGTTGTATGCAATGATTTGCACAAGACCAGATATTGCACATGCAATGAGCAGGGAGTGCATATATGAACAATCCGTGTAAAGAACATTGGGAGGCAAGAAAGTGGATTCTCAAAGAGGTTTGAGAGGTATTGCTAATCATACATTATGTTTTGGAGGTCTGTGAACTATTATACAAGGATATGTTGATTCAGGATATGGCAAAGGATAAAGATAGCGTGAGGAGTACCATAGGGTATGGCTTACTATAGTGGAACAAAAGTAAGTTGGATTTCAAACCTGTAATATTGCTGCGAATCTTCAACAACAGAGGCAGAGTATGTTGTCAAGTACAGAGGCTAGTAAAGAGATGATTTGGTTACAGAGGTTTATGAAGGAATTGGGAAATAAGCAAGAGAATAGCAATTTGTAATGTGATAGTGAGGTTCAACCTGCAAAGAACTCAACCTTCCATTCAAGACTAATAATATGCTTGAGGTACCACTTCACACGATCCGCTTTGGAAGATGGACATTTGAAGTTGAAAATATACACACTAGCCAAAAACCCACTTGTTAACAAAGAGAGTAACTAGGAGAAATTGAGTTCCCTCAAGTAAGTTTCAGCTTGGTTTTCAAGAATGAAGATGAAGATGAGAAATTTTCTAAGTCCAAGAAGGTTCAGAGTCCATCATAAACAACAACGGTGGAGTTTTTGAAATCAGTCTCCAAGTGGGAGATTTTTGTTGTGGAGCCCCATTATATTCTTCCCGATTCAGAGGTCCTTTCTTTCGGTCGTGTTTATACCCCCATGAAGTTTTGTTTTACATCCTAGAAGTATGTGTACACTCTTCCATGGGAGAGTGCAGAGGGGGCACCTCCGGCAGGGGGTCCTGGGAGGCTATCCCCCGGGCTAGGGGCAAATGGGTCCCCAGTGGGGGTTTGGGGGCAAATCCCCCGAGCAAAAATTGCCTTGTAAATGTATACATTGTAATTTCATTGTAAATATGGACCGTCATTATAAGGTCGTAGATCTAACATAATCTCTATTGTTAGATAGAGATTATGTTAGGTTTTTTGCCCTAGAAGGAACCCTCTTTTATAAGGGAAATGTATTATGCTATGGTTGATTGTGAATATTATATTCTAAGATAGGAGACCGTGGAGAGAAAGAAGAGGAAGAGAAATGGGTTTGTTGTAGGCTGTATCCCTTCATATGTCGGATAATAATAAAGGAAGGACCTGGAAATTGCGGGACAGTTCCACACTCGGTGAACCATGTAAATTTGTGTCTCTATTGTATTGTGTATCTTCAGGTTCTTGTTTCCACATTTGTTTTATTTTTATTGCTCCATGGTCCTTGCTTTATTTCTGTCAGCTTATGAAGAGAAAGTTCAAATTTTGTCTTTAGAGTGTAATTTGTATTTAGTTTTGGTTAGATTTATATCAGATCTAACCAAAAACTCAAGCTCGAAACTAATTTTAAGTGAGTATTATAGTAAAGATACTCATTGACATTCCTCCTCATTCTCATGGTGTTGCTACACTACCAAAAATGTCCATATCCTGTGGTGTAGACACCTTGACATCACATGCCTTGCTTCAATACGAGCGAGCATCCATAGTCTCTAAGTAAGAGGTACCTACATTCTTTTTTGAACACCTGAATTTTCTTTCACCATCTTTTTAAGTTTGTTTGACATTTTTTTTTGTTTAAGTAAAAAAGAGGGTGGATCATTTATATTATGTCTTAGACAAAATATATTTGTCCTTGGCTGCCATCTCAATTCACTTAAAAAGCTGAAACTGTACTGTGATGATAGCCCCGGATAACCTTGTCAAAAGAAGCATCGCTATTCCTCCTACCCGAGGAAACCAGCATGTCTATAACTGCAGAGGAATTGTCCACAGTACCAAACCTAAAAGAAACGAAAGATAAAGAAGAGTTTTAATAGACATAAACCCCAACCGGAGCTACGTAACTAACCAAAACCAGAGCGCAAATCTAGCTACGCTATTATCCATTGAGGTCTTCATTGTCAAGGTCTTCACTAGGAATCTCGTTCTGAGCTGGCAGGGCATAGAGTATCATGCACGTCGTACATCTTTTCTTTGTTGGCGCGTTGGAGAAAGCCTCATAGAGCATGCTCATGCTATTCATGAGGGTCACTTTAGGTCTGGTTCCGCTTATCCGGTTCCTCAAATGAGAGAGCAACTGCACCCGCAGATGATCCTGGTGAATATGGCCAGGACACCTTCCATTGATTCTGCGTGTTGCTGGAACCAGAGGTGACGGGAGACCGTGGCTACCTCCTCTCTCACATGCTTCATCCTCTCTTTAGGCTCTATGTTTCATCGCTCCATCCGCCAGGCTCTAGTGTCCTATTATCAGGCTCTTTCCTCATCCCTCAGCCTCTACCCGGGTCCCTTTGGTGCTCCCCGGTTCATGCCTAGGATCAGGAGTGGGTTTCAGACACCCTGAGAGTGCCATTCGGGCTATTTGGAGGCACTCCCTGCTCAAATTCTCCCAATGTAACAGCATGTGAAATCCTCCATCAAGAGCCATGGTGCTACACTCGGTGAGTCACTGTACTCAACTCCAAATTTTATCCCTGAGGGAGGCTAGTTGGGGATGCCAATTTTTTTGGCACCTGAAGAAGCATGTCCTCCTCGGAGGGTTTTACACTCTTCCGGGATGACCTCCTCCACAAAAACTGCTAGAGGCAACTAGACCATCCTTTCCCTATCATCTCTGCGAGCAAGATGAAATTTCTAGGTGCGAGCAATTTAGAGCGCTCTCTCAAGTTTTTGCAATTGTTTCTGCCTTGCAGCCATGGTGTACCAGGCTAGGCCTTGAAGTGGCTTTCCACGATCCTAGGGCATCGAGAGGATGACGCTAATGTAAAAGTTGTGGGAGGTGTAGCAATGGCCACTCCCAAGATTTAGACTGCGAGCCTAGTGTGGGCCAAAAATTAAATGAGGAAGGTAGATGCAGAGGTGGATAATAACTAGAAGGTGCGACGGGACGGATTCCATGAATGCCTCCCAAACATTGAATTCACATGGGTCGGGTTGGCTCACGCTTGCATGAGGGAAAAAGTCCCATGGTTGTCGGCTTGCAAAGCAGTGGTCGGCTCCCATTCTTCACGAGGGGGATGGGAGCGACCATCCTTATTTTAGGGTCTGGCTAGGTCCCCGGTGGGGATCTGGCACTTGAGTGTTGGCGTGGTCACCCCATAATGGGTCTTTTGTCGGACATTTTATAGGATTGTGAGGGAAATCAATATGATTTTGACATTTAAGGGATGATGCCCATTTTAAATCAAGAATGAGTAAGATATGCCATAGTTTTTCCATTTCCTCAGATATAGAATCCATCCTTTCCAAAATACCTTAGTTTAGTAATATACCTTGAGTAAAAAAAAAAATTGATAAGTTTGACTCTAAAGTCTTTATTTAGAAAGAGATTGCCTAAAACATACCTTTTAAACTTTAGCGAGTGTATTACTATATTCTCCTTTCTAGTTTTTAATTAACATGTTAAAACCCTAATGAGTGGTTCAAGACAATTTGTTGTATCAATAGTTTTTAGGATTTTGAGAAGGGAAGCTATTGTTTATTTGTTTTGATGAATCTAAGTTTGCTCTTTATCCTAAAGTTTCTAAAAATAAAGAAATGACTTAAATAAAAATAAAATGAAATCTAATTATATACAAATGAGTGGGAGAATACAAATTTAAAATTGAATGAAATGTTCGAGGAACCACCCATTCACAGGAAATCCCATCAGATTTCCTTCCAAATTCTGAAGAGAAAATGAGTTGTTTCCCTCCATTGCAAGAATATTGTAGGGTCCCAACCATAAATAATCAAGCTTGCCATGTTTTCTAGGATCTTCTCCCTTGCTATCCCATTTCAATACTAGGTCACCAGGGGAAAAATTCTCCACATTTTTCTTTTCTTTCAAAGATAGCTTTCATCTTGTATTGATATTCTTGGAATTTTTGGTCAACTTTCTCTCTGGTTCGTTGTACTTCAATTAGCTAGTTCATTCTTCTAGTGAGTTCATTAGGTTCTTCTTCAATATCCTGCATCAATTTTATCACAGGCAGAGAAAGGTTAATAGGGAAAACAACATCAATTCCATAAATCAATTCAAAATGAGACATACATGTAGACCTTTTAGTGTTGATTATGTTGGCCCAAAGTGCAAATTTCAAATGAGAGTGCCAATCTTTCTTATTTTCAATTAACATTTTCTTGATAACCCTCATTATAATCTTATTTGATGACTCAACTAATTCATTACTTTGAGGATAATAAGTAGTTGAATGACCAATAATGATATTGTATTTTTGACAAAAATCTATCATAGCTAGAAACTTGAATGCTTGAGCGACATCGGTTATGATTTTCCTAGGGCATCCAAACCTAGCTAAAAAAAATTCTTCGAGGAATTTCAATACAACTGCATCAATAGAAATCTGGTGGGAATTGCTTCTACCCATTTTGAAAAGTAATCAATTGTTGTCAAAATCCGTTTGTTTTGAGCACTAGAAGTAGGATGAATTTCACGTATAAAGTCTAAACCCCATTGTTGGAAAGAAGCTTCAACTTTTATGGGAACCAATGGTAATGGTGGGAGTTTCTGTTTTCCTGCAAAAAATTGACATTCCCTGCAAGCTTTGACCTTTGCATTTACCCTAGAAAAATGTTTTGGCAAGTAATATCCAACTCTCAGTATTTTATATGCAGTCGCTCTCCAAGCATGGTGTCCTCCAAAGATGCCTTTGTGAAATTCATCTATTATTCTTGCAATTTCATCTTCAACAATACAATTAAGAAAAAATCCCAAAGGTTCTTTCCAATAAATATTTTCATTCATTATACAATACTTAATTGTTTGAAGCTGAAGAGATCTAGCCTTTGCTTGATTGAAATCTAATGGACATTCAAGATTTTGCAGATAAAAGACAATGTTTTTATACCAGGGAGAAGAAGAAAACTTATCATGAATTTTTACCATGGGCTGCTACAAATCTGTCTCCTCATTTTCAGCTGAATGATGTTCTATATGTTTGTAATCTGATTTACTCCAAGGACTCTACAATTTTATTCAACTATTTTTTTTTCCAAACCTTGTCCTTTGATCAATTTTGTTGGTTTTATTTCGAGATCATATTCTTGGATCTTTGCTATCCATGTCCTTCTCTTTTAATCCGTGTCAGGTTGATTTAAAATTTCTTTTAGTGTGCTGCTAGGGACATATGCAGTAATTTTGGAGTGAAGAACATATACTCTAAAATATTTCAGAGCTTTCACCAATGCATAAGCTTGTTTTTCCATTATTTTATATTTCAACATTGAATCTCTCAAAGGTTTGCTGAAAAATGCAATTGGTTGTTCATGTTTTTCTTCATTCCTTTGTAAGAGAACAAAATCAATAGTATTATTAAATGCAAAGGAGAAAAAATGAGAAACTCCTTAGAATAATCTGGGCTTGCCAACACTGGTGCTTCTCCCAGAGATTTCTTGATTTGATCATATGAGTATCTAACTTCTGGGGACCACTTAACCTCATTATCCTTTTTAAGCATATCACTTAAATCTTTGACTACCTCAACAAAATTAGTTATGAATCTTCTCAAAAAGTTGATTTTTCCAAGGAAAAATTGTATTTATTTCTTGGTCCTTGGTAAACTGATAACCTGAATTGCTTCAACACATTGAGGATCAATCTAGACTCCATCCTTTGATACAATATGGTTGAGTAACTTACCTTCTTGCATAGAAAAATGAGACCTTTTAGGATTTAGTGAAAAACCATAATTTTTTACATTTAATGAATTTTTTCTTAAGATGTTTTAAATGGTTTTGATATGATTTAGAAAAACATAGTAAGATCATTTAAATATATCACAACAAATTTGTCCCTTTCTCCCACAAATGATATATCCATTGCTTGTTGAAATGTTGCTCCTGCATTCATTATCCCAAAGGAAATTTTGTCATACATGAATGTACCCCATGGTGTAGTAAAAGCAATCAAGTCTCTGTTTTTTTCATGCACAACAATCTGGTTATAACATGAAAACCCATCAATCATTGAAATTGGACTAGAACCAACTAATTTTTGCAAAACATGGTGCATTTTAGACAAAGGATAATTATCATTTACTAAAGACTTATTGAGGTTTCTAAAATCAACGCAGAGTCTAATTTCACCATTATTTTTACTGGTAGGTACTCAAATTTGCAACCCAAGAAGAAAATCTCAAAGGAACTATAATTTTTGCATCCAATATATTTTTAAGCTCCTTTTCAATGACTGGGAATAGGATATGATTTACTGTCTTAATTTATGTTTGAATGGTTTAGATATTACCTTCAAAGGAATTATGTGTTGAATAATGCTGGTGTCATAGGTATTTAGATCTTCATAAGATTAAACAAATACTTCAGTAAATTATTTGAATAAATCAATATACTTGACCTTATGATCAATAGGAAGAAATTTGGAAAGTTTGATATATCTTGATTCTTGCTCAGTCCCAATATTGTGATCTTCTACTTCTTCCTTTTGAGGATGAACATTTGGTTTTACAACAATATCATCTTTTTCAAACAACTTCTCCAGAGGCACTAATCCCTTTGGAATCTGATTATTTCTTAGCACCATCATTTTATGATTAGCAATCATATCTTGAAATTTAGAGTCTAGATGACTATTTTGATTGATTTGTTCATTATTTTTGTTATCATCCTGATCAATATGAGTTTTTGAAAATTAGCCAATCATTTCCATTTTTTTTTATCTATTGGTCATCTTCAAACATTTGCCAATGTTTGACATTGTCAGGTATTGAAGGTATGTATTTCATTTCAATTTCATATTTAAGATTCAACACTTTAGGAGGTTTGAAAGTACTTGATGCTACAACTAAAGAATCAATTTGTTTATTTTCTTCTATGGGAATTGCATGAATACTGAAAGTCAAAAATAAATTTTCAATTAAGTCCTAAGCATAATTTCTATAGGATCTCATCCTAGGATGTTTAGCTTGATAAAATTTCTTTATTTTATTAACAATTAATTTTGCATCCCCGTAGACAATAAGATTTACAATTTTCATTTTCTTGGAAACTTCTAAACCTAACATTAAAACTTCATATTAAAAAACGTTATTCATTGAATAAGTTTCAAACTGTAATCTAAAAGAAAAAGGAAAAAGTTTTCCAAAAGGTGAAATTATAAGAATACATATCCATCATCTTCCCAAGAATAAGCTCCATCGAAGTACATTTTCCACATTCCCTCTTCATGATTATTTTCATTTAAAGAAATATTTACAGTTTCTATACACTTTTATAGTTCATCATTTACAAATAAAGTGAAACAACTCAAATCTTTATCTTTCGAGTAGACATGATAATTATTAGGGTGTTTAGGATCATTGACAATATAAACAAGTTTAGTTTCCCTATAAAGTCTTCTCGTCTCTCCACCAAAGACTTGAATTGTGGCATAAGTCATGTCCATTTTCAATGAGCCACCTAGTTTACTTGCCTAAGGTCTAGATAAAAGCATCCCATAGTTGACAGACAAATCTGCCACAACTATATCTATCAAAACATTTTTTAAAGGTATTTTGGCTTAGTGAACTACCATATCTTTAATCATCCCTAAACATCTAACTTTTCTTGCATCAAAAGAATACAAGTCATGATATGGCCTTGTGATTTGTAATCCGAACTTCTCCATAACTATTTTTGGCATTAGATTGTGAGAAGCTCTTGAATCTAGTATACAATTGTGTAAAAGATGTTCATGGATTGTTAAAGAGATATAAAATGGGGCTTTTGATTCCCCTGTTTCTTCAATGTGAGGACCGAACATTACAATAGGCCTTTCATCTTGCAAGTTTAATGTATCTGGTTGGGTTGCTGCAATAGAATAATCAATCATTTTCATCACTTGTTTTCTCTATATTGGATTTTTTTTCAATTTCCAACAAAGAGATAGGGATCCTGATATTATTGAGTTCATGTTTCATATTAAAAGAACTGCTTATTTTTCCTGTTTCTTTTGGTTCTGTATCTGTTTTATTTATAACCTATGGATCAAATTTTTGTTTGGGGGCTATGATTTCTTTCCTTTTGTCTTCATTTTGTGTTTTTTTTGGTTGACCTTGATTATTTGTTTTGGTTGTATTTACATTGGTTCTTGGTCTAAGGTCATATTTTCTATGTAATTTAGCTTGTAGTGCATATGGGAAGGCTCTATATTGAGATGATGGTGAATCAGGATGACTATTATTATCGTCTTCATTGAAGTATGAGTTAGAGATTAGAGTTATTTCATAGTCATCCCGAGTCACGTATACTTCATAAGGATCACCTTCCATCATATTAATATTATAATCTATATCTTAAATTTTATCTTCTTCAAAGTTGTCAACCAAATTTTCATTTTTGATAGGTGCTTGTATAGGTTGATCTTGATTTCTCCTTTCTCTCTGCAAAACCTAGGGAGGATTAAAAGGCCTTCTAAAATGATTTTGGTTTCTAATGTTAGACCTTCTTCTCTCTGTTTCCATTCTAGCCAGTTTATTTGATAAATCTTTGATAATTCTTGACATCTCTTCATTTTTATCCTCCCGATTATTGTTAGTACCAGATGTACCGACTTGTTCTTTTTGTTTTCTTCTTTCTCTTTCTCTTTCTCTCTCTCCTGATTCATTTTTGACTCTAGATTTTCCTGATGCAATCATGTTGGATTCAATTTCCACTACATCATATTGCATACTAGTTAAGGTAGTGGATCTCCTTTCTCTAATCAATAAGGCAAAGTCAGAATCAAAAGAGCCTGCAAAAGTGGCATTTTCTAATGGTTGTGATGGTTTGACATCTGCATGAATTTTATTATAAAGTTTATTAAACCTCTTGATGAAATATGAGACAGATTCATTTTGTTTCTTTTTAAGATTCCCAAACTCATTCAAGAAATATAAGTGATCTTTCTTTTCACCCCATTGTCTAAGAAAAATAGTTTCTAGAGTATCCCAAGAATTAATGGAATTAGGGGGTAAACCCTTAAACCATGTCCTCACTTCACCCTCAAATGTATGAAAAAAGATTCTCATATATACATCTTCATATTCCAAACCTTGATTATCGTTGAAATAATCAAATGCTGCCAAATGTTTCAAAGTTGTGGTCTCACCCTCCGAATTAAATCTAGGAAATAGGTTCATATAATTATCAGGAAAATCATGGAGATTCGCTGGAATATTTAAAGGATCATATCTAGAAACACATTTATTAAAAACTCTTGGTGGAAGAGGAGGAGGTGGTTGTTGATGTGGTATTTTCCTATCCATGATTAAGTGCTGAAGTTTTAACTGAGTTCTCAGGAAAAAGAGGATTGATGTAAGTTTTAAGAAGCTCTCCTTCTTCAAGAGGGTTTTTTGGCAAGGCAGTTTGGGGTATCTCTAAAACTTCCTTTTTTAGATTTAAGAAGAAAATTTTTGGAGTTGTAAACCAAACAAAAAAATCTTCAGAGGATTCTTTTGGGGAAATATTTGGAGAATTCTCAAGTGATTCCTTCAGAGAGTTAAGAGGAGAATATTCAGTTGAAGGTATTTGAGAAAGTACATTAGAGTATTTAAGAGAAAGTTCAAAATAAATTTCAGAGATAAATTTAATCGAGTTCGCTATAGAGACTGTCAAGGATGTTTTTGGGGAAGTTGGAAGAGATTCTTCGGGAGATGAAAGTTGGGATGGTTTTGAAGGAATATAAGGGTTTCTAAGAGTTTTTATTATGGAATCCTTTGAATCAACATGAGATTTTCCTTTCGATTTAGGAAGGGTGGAATATGAAGTTTTAGATGAGGTTATGGTAGGAGGAGTTGTGGGTGTATGTTTAGGATTTTTCTTTGACAATAGTTTTTCAGGATTAGCTACTGACATTGTTTTCTTAGGATCTAGGTGAGCTCGAGTGTTTCTCTTTCCTGATACCGGGATTGGAAATAAGGAGTTTCCAGGTGAAGGATTTTTAGCCTTCCTATATCTTTGTTCACCAACAATGAGTAGGTTTCATTGTCTTCTTTCCCAGGGAAAAATAATTTTCTTTAATTCGAGTCCCCAACAACGACACCAAAACAATGTTGTAACCCTTGAGATATTTTGGGCTAGGAAACTATGCCAAGGAATCCATTAGATTAATTGATTTGTTTTTTAATCAATCTATCCTAAAACAAAGTGTTTTTGTTGCTAACTTAGGCATGTATTTAGTCTTTAAATTTTTTAAGATTTAAGTTGAGAAGACAAATCATTCTATGTCTCAGACAATTAAAGCCTTAGAAGATGAAACAAGAATATAGAGAAAAGTAATTTGAAAACTAGAGCAATGCATCTTCTAATAATTATTACTTTAACTTTTAGGAAGAATAAATAATGTTTGTTTATGTATCTTAAAACCATAATATAGTTTGAACTTTAAAGAATACTTCTTTAAATTCAAAAAGGGATAATGAAATATAAGCATGGGTCTTCTTTTATACTCACAATATTTATGAAGAAATTTGAAACTTTTAATGATACATTTGCAACATTATGATGGTAGTTGTTGTACTAAATCATCATATTCATGACAATAGATACATCTAAGAAGAATTTAAGAATATGGAAATAACAAAAAAAGAGAAATCACATAATCTGAAACACAAAAGTTTGAATCTTCAAAACTTGCAGAGATTTATATTAAAACTTAAGCTCGGGCCAAAAATATTTTTTACATTGAGTTCTCATGAGAATTTATACAAGATAGGTCGAAACCAAAAATGGTTATTCGATCCTACTTTTTAGAAAATTGAGATTCTACAGAATCTTTGACTCCCTAGAAATAGGATAGATGGAGGAGTCAATTCCTAATTTTCTTCTTCTTTGTTGAGTCATCCTGCCAATAGTTGGAGGAGAAGATTCCAAGTCACATCTGAAGGGTAACTAAAAGATTTCATCTATTTGAATACAATATCCAACTTAGTGTATTTCTCATATGTAGGGGTATGTGAGAATAAGTTCTTTATCTGCCATAAAATATATATGTCATCTATGAGTATATAAACAATGGTTTGACCTCTTAGAGTGTTGGTCATGTTCTGAAACTTATCATCTTTTACCCCGGTGATAAAAAAACATTTTCTATAGTTTTCATATGAAAATAACTTTCCATCTTTATCCCAAGATGAAGGTAATCCCATTTTTACTAAATTCTCAAATTTGTTGGAAAAAGATTCCATGTTCCTTTTCAATGCTATGCATTCATTCTAAGATTGTTGTATCATATTCCTCTTTGTGAATATTCTTTCATTTTCCATCACCATTGTTATTATGTCATTAACACTTTTCCTCAACAATGTTTCTCTAGAATTTTAATTCAGGAACTTAATGATCTGAGTGGCTGCTTGTGGTCTTATTCCCAATTCATGAAATTATTTCTGTATCAAGTCATCTACTTCATCTACCAACAACATTTCATCATCTATGATTTTGAAGTAATCCTAAAGCCTAGCTACTTCACCGATAATTTAATCCCAGATGAGATTTTTGGCTCCTACCAAATATGGTTTTCCTGACATCTTAGTCTTCATCTGTTTCATGTTAGTCAACATTTTAGCCTTCAAATTTTGATATTCTAAAATAGTTTTGTCTTTGTATTTGATTTCTTCTTTCTTCTCTGAGATTGTTTTCTTTAGGATTTCAATTTCAACACCTTTATGATTTAGATCTTCCAATTCCCTTGATAGTCCAACTATTGGATATGATCTTTCTGCTACTTGAAAAGAAGAAGATCCTCCTTTTAAACTTTCAATATATTTTTCATGCATTTCCATTTGTTCACCCATATCTATCATTTGATTTATAAATTGATCTTTCTTTGCCTAGATTTCCTGGAGTTCTGGGGTTTGTACATGATCGATTCCTGGTATTTTGAGCTTTTATTTCAAAACTTGGATTTCTTTGTATTTTTTTTTCATCAGTGCTTGTATGGATGTATCACCTTTTAGATTTGTTCCAAGTTCTACTATCCATTGTTCTAGCTCCTCCACTCTTATTTGCCTAGTTTTGATAGCCAACTTTTCATTCTTCAATTGAGTTTTGAGTTTATCATTGATAACTTGAAGTTTCTTGATTCCAAAATTGGATATCATAACATCTATGTTTATCATCTCTGCAGTTTTTCTGTGCAAATCAAATTTATCCAAAGGATGAACATTATTCAGATCTATAGAGATGTTTGTTAATTTTTTTTGATCCCTTGGCTCAATGACCGCTATATTCAGCCTCCCTTTCTCATAGTATATAAATGATATCATTCGGGTCTGATATGTACCATGGTCATAGATTTTAGGAATCATACTTTTCTTGATGCTTGCACCTACCTTTCTAACTTCCATGAACTATTGAACTTGGTCCAATTTCTTTGATTGATCACTGGTTCTTGACTTGTCTCACTTTGAGCTACTACACCTTTGAGATTTTCTGTAGGCATCACTTCTGCAGTCACAACAGGGCCCATTTTCTTTGGCATTATTTCTTCAGGAAACTCTGTTTCCTCTTCTTCAATTTATTATAATTTCTGCTTCTTGGATGATCCTTCTTCCCCTATTTCTGAACTCTTTAAAGTAGACTATGAATGTTTTATTTTGTATATATTTTCAAACTGTTGTGGATTTTGTGTGACTAGGGAATTTTTTGACTGGTCAGGTGCTTTACCATGAATATATAGAATGTTCATAATATCTTGCCAACTGTCTTGGTTTTCCAATATCTCCAATTGCTCTCTTTGTTGATGTTGATAAGGAATTTTCCGATGTGAAATTCTTTTTGATGAAATTATCCCATGAGGGTCATAATTCCATGGTTCTCCTTGTTGTAATCCCATAGTTGAAATAATCTTTGTTGTAACCTGTAGTTCTGACCTGGAATTCACAATGAAAGGACCTACTTGGACTTCTTTAATTTAAAAGTCACTTTATGCTTATTAGGCACAAAATGAATTTCGTCAGAGTTCAATCTTTGTTTAGCATATTCAAGAACAAAAATCCTGGGAGTCATAAAAATACGTAAGCGAAAGGGAGCAAGTTGACAAGCATAAACCTTGATTTCAGTGTAATGTTCAAAGACATACTGGTCTCCCACTCTTTTGTCTAGGCTTAACTGTAACAATTTTTTGCACTCGGGAAATATTCTAGAGGGATCTTGATTATGTATGATTTGGTAATCTTTGGACATAAACTGATCCACATATTGTGAAAATTCAACATTCAAAGGCTTTTTAATAAGGAAAGAGGTCCAGTGAGAAACTAAGGTAGGATGACCAAGGTCATCTTCAAGTTTTAACCCTAGATGCATGAAATGAAAAGCTTGTGTAAACAAAAAGAGATGAACCAAGTAAGACTGATATCTAAAGCTTCAGAGAGTCTCGAATTTGGAAAGATGATAATTAATTTGATTTGATATGAACTGGGCACAATTGAATTTAGTAATGGGGTTGGTTGTGATAGGGAAGATTGAGACCATTATCCTTAATACAAATTCATCAATTGTTAAATCATTCACTTTCCCTAATATCATAGAAATTATAGAAATCATTTTTCGAGAAGTCTCAGGAAAAAGGTTCTTTTGAATGACAACATTATCTCTAGGCACATCAATGTTCGTACAGAGGTAAGACTGTAGTAAATAAACCCTATCTTTTGATTCCAATTATCTAAAATATTTGGCTACCACCTGTTCATTTAATAGTTCAATATCGGGGTTAAATGACCATCTCATCATCTCATTTATAGTCTGAGCGTTTAATTCAATGAGAACATACCCGACTATTGAGATTATATCTCTTTTGGTTAGAATATAATTCTCAGCACACCATACTATGAGTTATGGGAAATGGTAAACATGAGCAACTATGAATTTGGCAAGGTCAGATTCCCATGCATAATAGTGGTCAACTAAATCCAGGAAACCCCGTCTTTCCTGTTGGTATAACACAGAGGTATCAAATGATAAAAAAAATATTGAAGACATCCTTATCTTTGTCGACAACATCTTCCTCTACATGGTTTGGATTTTTCTGTTAGATATCTAGAGAGGTAGCGGGGGGCCCGGAGGGCCAATAGTGATAATAGTTGAGGCCATTCAATGTAAGGTGGACTAGGTCCACTATAATATTAAATAAGGCCTACTATGGCAGTTAGATATAATAAATGTAAGAGGACTTCTTAGAAGGTTTTGCTTCTAGAAGTTTCTTCCTCTAGAATGTTCTTAGGTGGTTTGTATCACTATAGAAAGGGGTTCAAGCAATGTAATGAATATGAAGAGAAATATTTTATTTGGAGCTGTATCTCAATAGGAGGATGCCCCCTTGAAGAGGAAAGTGAATAGGAGAGGATCCCTTCTATAATATGATCTACTGTGTGGTGTTTCCCTACCTCAAGGGTTTTCTATAATAAAGTGTGGTTTTCATATATTCTTCTTGGATATATTATGGTGTATTTTGTATTTAGATATTTGGTATTTAACAAGTGGTATCAGAGCACTTTCCTCGGTAAGAAGTGTGAGAATATATATATATATATATGTTTTTTTTTTGCAGATATTTTTGGAGAAGAAAAAAGAGGGTCGCGATATTCCAGACAATTTTTGTACATTTTGTGAAAAATTTATAGAAATGAGTTATATATATGAGTTCCTCTCAGAAAAACACCCAATTAAAAAACAATTGTCCGAATAGGAGTCCGGGAAGTCAAGATATCGACATTTTAAAATCTGCAAGTTTTCAGGGTTTTTTCTGCGGATGATAGAACAATTTTTTGATTTATGTAGAATCCGGAGGTCAAATTTGATAAAAAAAATTACATATATGAGTTCCTATTTAAAAAATAGTTGATTTAAAAAAAACAATCACCCAAATCGGAGCTCCAGAAGTGAAGATATCGCTAATTTAAAATCAACCATTTTGGAGGGTTTTCGTGATGGCGACAGAGCTGTAGTGTTCATAAATTTTCACAGGGTGATCATATTGCTACCAGATTAGTTCCATTGGATAGAGGATTTTCAGAGATTTCTTTTGGTATCTAATATGTGGTGTTTCCCTTGGATATTCACTTTCAATCCCTCATGGCCCTACAACACAAACCAGAAGCCTCCAACACAAAATTTCAATGCGATATGGAAGCTATTAAAGAGATCAGACTTGCAACATAGGAGAGATATATTAGGAATCTCATGTACATTGACATTACGTCAGAATATACTCAACAAATATATGCTTGGAATGATTACGATGAAGATTGTGAGTATTGGTATATGGACAATTGTAATCTCTGGGATGATAACTACTTTCATCTTTTAATTGATGACTTTACTCCACCTTATGTAGAGAACATTATGGAGAGCAGTCTAGATCCTTTTATGAATATTACTTTTCAGTATTCTTTAGTACTAGTGTGTTATTCAGATGATTTTTTGGATATGGAGGGATATACATATTTGGATTCCCATGATCAATGTAGTTCTTTGGAGTATCATTTTCAGCTGGTTCTTGAGTTCATATATCTTCCGCGTGGAGTTCACATGAACATTTGGACATGAGACCCTGGTTTACAATGGTGGTTGGAATACTTCAACATGGTGGCTTCCATTTCTACATGGGACCCTAGTTATCTAGTCTACTTCAACACTATGGTCCACACTTATACATGGGACCTTGGTATATGGTTGTACACCCTCATAAAAAGCGTTGAGGACAACACTTTCATAAGGGGGATAGAATGTTAGGTATCTAGAGAGGTAGTGGGGGGCCTAGAGGGCCAATAGTGATAATAATGGAGGCCATTCAATGTAAGGTGGACTAGGTCCACTATAATATTAAATAAGGCCTACTATGGTAGTTAGATATAATAAATGTAAGAGGACTTTTCAGAAAGTTCTGCTTCTAGAAGGTTCTTCCTCTATAATGTTCTTAGGTGATTGGTAGCACTATATAAAGGGGTTCAAGCAATGTAATAATCAAGAAGATAAATATTGTATTTGTAGTGGTAGCTCAATAGGAGGATGCCCCCTTGAAGAGGCAAGTGAACATGAGAGGATCCTTTCCGTAATAGGATCCATTGTGTGGTGTTTCCCTACCTCAAGGGTTTTCTATAATAAAGTGTGGGTTTCATATATTCTTCTTGGATGTATTATGGTATTTTGTATTCAGATATTTGGTACTTAACATTTTCTTAATTTTTGTAGGCTGAGATGTTTTCATTTTGACACTGATAAAATAAGAATAAGAGGGTTTTCAAATTACTTGTGGAGGATGTTGATTGAGACATGTACCAGACTAGAGTAATAATGGTGAATCTTCGCAAGAACTGCTGACTTGGCGCTCAAACTTTTCATAAACTCAAAATAAATAAATTAAACATTGACCTTTTCCCCTTTTACCTCTCGAAATACATACATGTCATTATAATATTAGTGGAAAACTAATCATAAATTCAAATTTTACTTTTTCGTTGGTTGATGTGACACTAGACATGTTCCATATCCATCTCTATTACAGGGGGGTCGAGCATGGTTAGGATAACCACACATCCTGGGGGGCTGCAATCGATGGATGGGTGCCACGTCAAAAGGAGTTTAACCGTGGTAGAGTTTTGCGCCCCCCGACCCCCTTTGTATTAAACGTCGAGCATGCGAGGGGGGGGGATATGAACAATTGATCTTTTGATACAGAGTGCATGGTCTAATCTCCATGAAATAAACACTTTTATTAATATAAAATTATAAAAAATGAAAATATTAAACTTATGTTAAATTTAAACAAAATCTAAACTTATTAAACTTAAATGCATTTTTTTTAAACTATCTAATAAATATTTAAACAATAAACCTTTGTTTCATTTAAAATAACAACTATTCTAAATGAAATTTTATTTCATTTATTTTAATTTCAACTAATTTTATTTTTAGTTTATTTATTATTATTTTTAGTTTATTTTTTTTAGCAAGACTAAAATGTCTTATTATTCCTAACTTATAAATTATAAAATTTCCAAATTTATAAAATTTGGACTATGTTACAACAACTACAGTGGTAGAAACATTTTTTTTTGTTGTAAATAAGAAGTATATATATATTAAGAGCCTTCTAGAGCTGAAGTAGAGTAGCAAAATACATAGATATCCACGCTGTAGTTACTGGACTGCCCCAACAAAGGGTAAACTAGTCTAGCCAACCCATGAGTCAAACAAGTCATATGATAAGCTAATAAAAAGACAGTATACAAACTGTTTATCATCTAAAACTAGAAGACTGACAAGACTTGAAAAACACTAAAGACCTAGACACCTGACAGATAGCTTGGCCACGTGGCGTGGAGGTCCTCTGTCCAAGGTTCTTCCTCAACATACATCGTCTGGTCTGCCCATTGCCTTCCATCTTTCACGTCACACGCAGTTCCATCAACGTTGCTCTCTCGCTCATCCTTCTCCTGTTCCATTTCTGTTGGGCGCTGCGCCTTGTCCTGACCTTCACCTGTAGCAGCAGTGAGTTCCTCCATTGGATTCGTTTTGACCGGGTCCGAGGATAAAGCTTCATGCATGGAGGAGAGAGTTTGAAGAAAGATCGCCACCTTTTCCTCTGTAGCCTGTAGGTGAAAATGAATATCTGCCACCCCCTGGCAGAGTTCAAAGACTAGGTCGTGCAATATAGCCAGGCTGTCTCTGAACTGCGCACTATCGAAGGAGTTAGTGAAATGGTGTCCAGCCTCCTTAAGCGCACAATGAGGAGAAGGTTCGCAGCCTAAGTTTCCCAAAGGGTCAAGGACTGGCGTGGAGGCAGAGGGATTCACCGGAGGGTCTTGAAAGTGTCGCAAGAGTGAGTTTGGCGACAGGGGGATTATTGCCAGAGAATTGAACTGTGCGTTCGACGGAACATGAGAGGAAGTAGAGATAAACTCAGACTGAAGGCGGGGGGAGGAACAGATGGAGGGCGAGTTAGGAGGCGTGACCGAGGGCCGACGAGGCTTCCAAGGAGAGCCCCTCCTCGGTCTTCCCCGTGGTCGCGTCATAAGATACACAGTGCGACTGACTGAGGAGATTAAGAGCACCCGGTGAAGGAGAATGGCAGGGGCGACATTGACCCAGAGAATTCGAGCAGGGTCAAGCTAGTGTTGCGAAGGGATGAGCCTTGCGGGAAGCAAGCAGAGGTAAATGACAAGCATTGTGAACCAAACCATTCGAAAGTGCAAAGAAGCGGAGAAGACTCCATAAATGCTCCTTCGTATCGCAGTTAAGGCCATTTAATCTCAGAGGAGGGTGGCAGGCTGTGGCACGAGCCCATCACGTGGATCCATGCCTCGGTGGCTGGTGCCTGCTCCCTTCGCATGCCACGGTGACCGCACTAACACCCCATCCGGGGACAGTGGTAGAAACATTTACTAGTATTAGTCTTTTCTAATTGATTTTTTTTTTTCTTTCATCATTTTGGCAAATGATTAGATTCACTAATTACTAGTTTATGTTTCCATTCATTCCACTCATGATAAACATGTTTTATATTGATAAGTAGTAATTGTAAATATGTTGCTTTAGCTTTTGGAGATAAACTGTGTTTAGCTTGAGTTGGCCTAATAGTTAAGAATATGTGTTTCTTCCTAGGAGGTCACAAGTTCAAATCCAAAGGGGCGTAGGGTATGTATACCTATGTAAACTTTAGCAGTCAAATCCCTAAGCCTGAGGGGTCCATTATCCCACAAACAATGGGGTCTCATGCACCAATTTGATGTCTAGCAAATAATAAGTGCTTGAGTAGATATTTATAGGATTATGAAAAATGATTAAAATAGTCAAGGAGCATAAAAGTTATTGAATGCATTAAATAAATTTTATACTCTATAACTATTTTAATCATTTTTCATAATAGTTCAAGGTTCATAAAGTTATTCAATGCATTAAATAAATTTTATGCTTCATGACTATTTTAATAATTTTTCATAATGGTTGAAACTCTTTTTTTACTAGATGTTGGAAATTTCAATATTTTAAACATAATTTATCTCAAACAACATTATGACTAACTTAAAAAACTTACACACTCAAATTTTAAATATTATAATATGATATTTAATACTAATTAATAATATATAATACTATAATATTATGACATTTAATACTAATTAATAATAAATTAATAATATGTAATGCTATATTATTATGAAAATGTCATAATATAAGTGAAATAAATAAAATATCCAATCAAATGATCAACAATCATTGTAATATTAATTGCAATTCTTCCTCCAAGTTTAAAAAAATATCTCAATTAAACAACTAAACATTGAAATAAATAAAATATCCACTCAAATGATCAACAATCATTGCAATCTTAATTGCAATTCCCCCAATTTTAAAAGAGATCTCAATTAAGCACCTCCACATTATGCTATATACGTAATTGTTTGAGTAGATCAATTTTCTATTATGAGCACACCAAATGATACTAAGTAACAAATAATTTATAATGTAAAAAATTTAGTGATATTTAATTTAAAAATATTTATTATACAAGTTCTATAATTTTTTCAACATAAAATTTTGATTAAAGAACATGTTGTATAATGTTGGTCGAATAAAAAAAATTGAATAACAAAAAACATTCCATAAAAGTTCAGTTTAATTTAAAAGCAAAATGCTTTTTGAGTATTTTCTATATATTTGCATTAATTGTTATTGTAGATTTAGCATTTCTCATTAAATGAATCCACAATAAAAACAATAGAACTTTTAGAGGAAAATGCACATGTTTGCACATGCATACATATAACTTTACAAATATTGTAAGATTGATAATTTTCTTTTGAATTAAAGAAAAAAAAAAAGTAATGTGCCATGCAACAAACAATGCTGCAATGAGATACATCACATTTGGTAGTTGTGCCATGCAACAAACAATGCTGCAAACCACAAACCCTAAATCACATATCAAATATCCACCACATTATCAAAAAAACAATAGCCCCTACCCAAAACTATAAAACTCAGATACTCATGCATACTACTTTTACAATGCAAGTTGCACAACTCTGCCTCCTACGCCTGGAGAAACTTGGCCCAGACAACCCCTCTCATTCCCCACTGGCTCTCGTGGAATCTGGGGTTTGGACACTCCATATATATTGGCCGGGATCATATTCTGGGCTTGAGTGACTCTTCCATTCTCTCGCCACAGCTGCTAGATTGCCTTCACAACTCTTAGATACATTTCCTCTTCCAAGCAAAAGTCCCAACCGACCCCTTTTCCTTCTCTATTTGTTGAGGAACTCGACCTACAAGCAGACCTTGCCACTGAATGGGATTCTTTTACAACAACACTCACAACAGAGGGCATTAAGCTAAAGGACAGGGAGGACACACTCCTTTGGATCGGAGGTGATGCCTCTGGCTGCCCCTCGGTCTCAAATTTCTACACAACAATAACAACTCTAAAATGGCTGCGGCTTCCTGATCGTTGGAGGATAAACTTCTGGAAGTGGCATCTCCCGCTGAAAATAAAACTCTTCAACTGGCTTGCCCTGGAGCACAAGATCAACACTTGGGATCACCTACGATTGAAAGGGCGGATTGGCCCCAACAACTGCCGTACTACACCTCACATTTTTATAGACTGTGTTTTTACAAAAGCGATCTGGGCCAACATAACAGATTCCCTTCAACTCCACTCGATATGGGCAGGGCCAACACTCTCGGACTGTCACAAATCGTGGATTTTCTATCAGCGTTCCCATCAGACTCTCCCTCTATTTACTTGCTGGTTTGTGTGGCTGGAGAGGAACGGTGCCATTTTCAATAACACGACTCCCTCTATATCAACGGTAGTTTCCAGAACTCTGGGATCTTTTGAGTGCTGGACTTGTACACATCGGAAAACAAACTGACAAAAGCGGCCTCCTTTGATCAATCCTCCAGCTACCCAGCCCACAACGTGGTTTGACGGAGCAACACAATCCGACGGTCAAAACTGTGGGGCCGGGGGTTACCTTCTTTTATCAAAAAACTCCTTCTATTGCTGGACACTAAACTGTGGATCTGGAACTAACACAAAGGCATAATTACGGGGGGCTCGGGCTTCCCTCCTTTTGGCTTTCAGGTTGAATCTACAAGAACTATATTTTTTCGGAGATTCCAAAATAATCATAAATTGGTTAAAATTCAGAGGAAAGTTACAGGTCTCTTCTCTCCTTGGCTAGATAAACAGGACCCGGGAGCTTTAACAACTCTTCAGACACATCACCTATTTACACACTCCCAAGGAAAATAACAAAAAAAACAGATACTCTCTCCAAGATCGCCCTCCAGAAACAAAAATGCCCTCTCTCTTACCATCACTGGCTTGATAATAATGAAGGACCGACTTCTTTTATTAACATCTTTTAATCATCTCCAGGCTCCATATTTGAACACTAGCACTTCTGTTTTACTCATTTTTGTATCATAATTATTCACATGAGCCTCGCCCCTCGCCCTCCCCTTCGGGCTTCGGGATTGGATAGTCGTCATCAACCATGTCTTTTTTGCTTGTAATTATGTACTAGCACTCAGTTCAGGCCATCATATCTGGGCCTGGAACATAGCCATACATAAGGTACATTGTAGTGAAAAGTTCCGATCTACCTGCTTGGCGTTGTATCAAAAAAATTGGGAAATTTTTCTACTGGAAAAAAGGAACATAATAAAAATAGAGAAACTACCAACCATCTAAGATCATGCATCATTATGCAAAATATCAAAGAAGAAAAAGACACATATGTGTTATAGAAAATGAGAAGGGAGAATATTATGAAATAATACCCTTGTTTCCTTCCAATAACTTATTCATTCCCACATCCAGATGAACTCCTTTAGATGAGGAATCAACATTTGAGTTATGTTCTTAGAAAATATGAGAGAATATAACCAAAGAGAAATTACTTTTCATTGCTATAATTTGATCCATCACCACTTGAAGACCTATATTTACCTATATTTTGCATTGAAAATTTTTCATTAAGCCAATCCATTGTTACTTTGGAGTCCTCATAGATCTATAGGCTCTTTACATTCCACTCGATGGCTAATTTGAGTAGAGTTTCCAACGTTGTAGGATCAACCCAGGTTTGGTTGCATCTCTAGGACCTAATGATAAAATGAGAGGAACTCTAATAAATACAACCTTTGATAAAGTAAATATCATATTCAAATGGTCAATTAGATATTAGACATAGACATTAATAAAGTCACTTTGAATTTATGTTATTTTATGCTTTATTTCAGTTTATTGTGTTTCTCGGTCTATTCCATATTCGTAAGGTGGATTGACTTGACTAACTTGTAATCCTTTATAAGAGAGTTTTCTCTTTCCCATTATGTATGGAATCTTGGTTTTATTTATATGTTTGTGTTATCATTATATGATATCATATCCTAACATTTTGAAGTCGTATCAAGTCTCGGGCCATATGATTGTATGGATCAACGGCAGGGGGAAGGAAATCTCTATATGGACTATACAAATTTATAAATTTGAGTCACGAACACAAAATCGTGGTTGTACAATGCTATACAATATTAAAGTCATCCATCAAAATTTTACTAAGTGTAGTTTCTTTGATTTTTTAACATTGTAGACAATTTTGGAGCATATTGGATTTGTTCTTACTTGCATTGTTGTCTAGATGTGCAAATATGGAAGTTTCAACGGCTAATTTATTGTTTTTCAGTGGATCCAAGGAGAAAATGATTGTTTTGGTGCTAGTTATTAGCATATCTATTTTTTTTTGGCACTGCTTGAGAGAAAATCTATTAAGAACCCTATGTTTTCATTGGTTTGAGAGAAGATATGTGGTTTATTAGGCTATTTTTGAGTAGATTTAACAAAATTTTCGTGTTTTTTAGGCTGGTTTTGGGGAGATTTATTGAACATGTTAGGATGCACAAATGGAGGTAAGCATGAATTGTATTATTGCACAAACATGGATTGATTAGTTTATATTCATCATTGATTTATCTTAGTTCACACACAAGAGTATGTAAAAGCCTTCTTCGACACCTTTGATACCTCTTCGATCTCATGAGCTATTGCTCGACATGTTCTACAGTGGAGATTGACTCCCTATATGAGGAATCAACTTCTACGCGACCATAACACATGCAAGGTTTGAGGAGCTGTGCATGGAATTGTTTAGGAAATGCATGGAGCCAGTTGAGAAATGTCTAATATCAAAGTAAACGTAATTGGTCATCTTTAAACCTCTATTTGAGAGCATTTCCAATTAGCAGATGACATCAACTTCTAGCTAAATTAATAAATGTTATGGGAACCATTAAGCCTTAGAGCCAAGTTCTAGGGTTTGTGGTTTTCCTTAAACCACGATCACCATTTAGTAGAAGACATCAAATTATACTATCTTTTTGGTTTCTACTCATCCCAAAACCACCAGATTCAGAGAGCACACTCAACCAATTGTCCACTTTTAGATTTCAGTTGTCCACTTCTAGATTTTATCTCTCTTCTTGGACTCATATGCACCCATTCAGATAAAGGGTGGGGGGGAGGGGAATGTTGGAAACATAATCCATTAGGGTTAAATATGAATATTCAAGTAATAAGAACCGTCATTAAGAGTCCAAGAGATCTCTTGGAAGATGAATCAAAAGTTCAAGCTCATGTATTTATATCTGTATCATATTAATGAAATGGTAATTCAATCTTATCTCCATTTGCACATTTTAACATTGGTATCATAGCTCAATCTAACATGTTAGGATGCACAAATGGAGGATGTGCAAATCGAGGTCCATAACAGGTTAAATTTACGCATTCTAATAATGATAATGGAAGAAAATATACATCTAATGAATTTGAAAGCTACCTTCACCAACATGGGATCAAACATAAAACGATAGTTCCATACAATCCTCAACATAATGGTGTAGCTGAAAGAATGAATATGCCTCTCCTAAATATGGCTCGTTCCATGATGTTTTTCAAGAATGTAAAATCGATGTTTTTGGATGATGCTATTCTATGCGCAACTTATGTGAAAAACATGTGTCCATCTCATGCTCTTGAAAACAAGAGTCCTTATGAAATGTGGTATGGCCACATTGTTTGGATGAGACATCTTAGGGTCTTTGGTTCCACCTGTTATGCCTTGATTCCTAAGGAGCAAAGAAGCAAGCTTGATGCAAGGAGTTGGAAGTGCATCTTCTTGGGATACTCAAATACCACCAATTGATATCATATTTATAATGAGAAAAACAATAAATTCATCATTTCCAGAGATGTAATCTTTTTTGAATCCTCCAAGAATAACAAAATTATTGAGAGGCAGCTTGATCATCTAAACAAATTCACTCGCTTAAATAGATATCCTGAATTTAATAATGAGATTCCATTTCTTGAAGGGGGGATCCCTATTTTGGGTCAATCTATGGAATCTCCTTTTTATTTTGAAAAACAATATTATCCTCATGAAGAATTTCCAACCATTTCATCAAAGCTCAAGGTTCATTTGGATGATGTGATTGAGAGAATTAGAAAGCTAAGTCTTGATGAGATTTCAACACCATCTCAACCAGCTGAGCAACTTGGACCATCTAAAAAAGGTCCACCAAAATGGCTCATAAAAGCACTTGAAAGTGTTCATCTTGATGAGGTTGGAAAGATAGGAACCAGAATTTCCTCAAGACAAGATGGAGGTGATGTAGATAATTCAAACTCAAGTGATGTAGATGACATGGATGTTTCATATGATTGTGAGTTAAATTTATTTTCTAACTTTGAACTGAATTCCTTTGAAGAAGCCACTTCTCATGATGAGTGGAAATAATCCATGTAGAAGGAATATGATGGTCTCGTCAAGATGGGACATGGAAGTTGGTGGATCCTCCATTCGAAACCAAACGAATAGACTAAAAGTGAGTATTCACGAACACGTACAAATCAGATGGCTCACTGGACAAACACAAAGCAATGCTCGTGGAAAAAGGATTTGAACATAAGGAAGGTATTTATTATGAGGACACTTTTTCCCCCATAACAAAATGGGCCACCATCCATACTCCGTTTTCCATGGCAACACATAATGGATGGAAAATTCATCAAATGGATGTGAATATCACTTTCTTGAATAGAGACTTGAAAGAGACTATTTTCATGTCTTGATCAATAGGCTTTGTTTTGAAGGGACAAGAACAAAAAGTATGCAAGCTCATCAAATCCTTATATGGCCTAAAACAAGCACCAGAAGCCTGATATGAAAAGTTAACTAAGCATCCTCTGAAATTGAATTTCAAGATTTTCAATCTTGACGACGCAACTCTGTTTTTCAATAAAGCTGGAAACATTGTTGTATATCTTGTAGTATATGTAGATGATCCATTGATAATCGGGAACAATGAAAGCTATATTGCATTCATAAAGAAAGAGTTGAACAAAGGCTTTGAGATAACATATTTGGGACATCTTCACTACTATTTGGGCATTGAAGTGAGTCAAAATAAAAACTGCATATTCATCTCCCAAAAGAAGCATGTTGGAGAATTGTTGAACAAGTTCGGGATGACTGAGTGTAATCTTGTTTCCACTCAAATGGAATATAATTTGAAGCTCAAATCAAAGGAAGGGATTGAATTTGGGGATGCTACCAAGTACATACAACTTGAGGAAGTCTTATCTATCTTACTACCACCAGACTAGACATTACATTTATTGTTGGGATTATTTCCAGCTTCAGGAAAAAGCCTTGTGAAGGACATTGGTCTGCTGCAATAAGAGTTCTGAAATACTTGAAGGGAGATCAAAATTTCAGACTCATGCACTCCAAGGTGGATGACTTCAAACTAATTAGATATTCTGATTCAGACTTTGTTGGATAAAAGGAAAATGGAGTGTCAACTTCAGGCTATCTTATGAGTCTTGGATCAATATCTATCTCTTGGATATCACACAAACAATAAGTTCCAATAGATTCCACAACAAAGGTATAATATGTGGAAGATACAAAAGCAACGAAAGAGATTGTGTGACTTGGGAAAATACTTAAAGATTTGTAGGATACACAAGTGAATTATACTCCTCTTCTAGTTGACAATAATTTTGCAATCAAGTTGGCCAAGAATCCCATATTCCATGATTGAACTAAGAACATCAACTCAAAATATCATCTGATTCTATATCATGTAGAGGCCAAGACTATTCACTTGAGACATTGTTCCACAAATGAGAAAATCACTGACATCTTCACCAAAGCACATGGAAGGGAAGAATTTGAAAAGTTCAGAATGACACTTGGACTAAAAAACACCCCTTCGGATTAAGGGGGGAATGTTTGACACATAATCTTTGGGATTATGTTACTTGTAACATTAATGTAAATACGAAGAGTCATAGGTGATCGAAGGAGTTACCCGTTAGGGGAGATCAAAAATCATTGATTTGTATATTTATTGAGCTTCATGTTAATGAAAGACATAAGTGTGGAGTTACAGTTCTGCCCATACTTGCCATGTTAGTGGTATTAGAGCCTGTAGTTTGTTTGTGCCAAGCACCAATAAATTCCCTTTTTTCTTGTTTCACTGCTCAAAAGTCAATTTTTCTCCAAGAAATAGAGACCCTCTGTCCCATCTCAGAAACCCCTTTGTCTTGTCATCCAAGTTAAGTTGTCCTTATGACCTTTGATTCAACTCCTTCTATCTCTTACCTAGAATGTTTTGGCCTTCTTAGCTCATTGATTTTGGCTATATCGACGAGGTAAATGTTTCCTCATCCATACAAGTAGTATGGATGAGTTAAAATTTTCCTCACTGATACTGAACAAGCGCCCAAAACTCATTTTTTTTTTAATTTAAATCTATGTATTGAAGTCAATAAAGTTTTGGTCACTGATACGTTGACACTCATATCACCATCACCTCTGATACACGTGACACTTCAAGTTTTGATGGGTTCTCATCGAGATATCAACGTCAATCAACTTTTCCTTTTTGACATGTTGGCCTTCACCCCTTCATCATTGCTGTCACACAAGAATCGAAACACTTAGAGGTTTTAAACAAAGTCTTTCCTTCATGTATCGACTACGATAACATTTCTATTGCTGATACACAAAGAGGTCAACCACTAAAAAAAATTTCACCTATGAGTTGTGTGTGTCAGCGTTATTTAGTCGATGCTCGTTGATCCATCGACAAATTTTAAGTGATAGACACTCATACACGAAGCACAGCCCTCCACAAAACCCGTTTCTATCATCGATGCATACCATTTCTTGCATCGTTTTTTACATTGAGTAAATGAAAAGGACTTATAAAGCCCCACCAAGGCTTAGTTTTCGCTATTTCCACCAAAGAAAAGAACTCAGAGCGCAATTGAGAAGGAATCCCAATGACGAGAGAATTCAACTATAATCGACCTCCTCCCTACCCACGTGTCAACACACTAATAGGTATGTAACCCACCCTCGTCCACATGTCCATTCATCTCCTTCGATTACAATTTATTTGTATATAGATATGCACCAGGGATGGCGGTTTGACCCTAAACATGTCATTTTGTACATTCTTCCCCCTCGCCCTCTAAACCCTTCAACCTTGTCACAAGGGGCCTCCATACATTAGCCTCCCAAACCCTCAACAACCTCCATACTCTCCACTACGGTCATGATGTAATTTTCATTTCTCGACAAGCTAGGGTTTTCCCTAAAGGATGAACACCCTAAAAATTCTCGAAAGTCTTGCACCAATCTAACGATGCCCTAACTAATCCTTAGGATTCCCTAGTTATGCTTCATTCGAAGCATTCCAAACCAAGTTTCCTGGGCTTATAGACCAATTTTGCAAAAGGAGGAAAACTTACCCACACTTAGCCAAATTTTAGATTTGAAAGTACCGTCGGCAAGGAATAATGGGCATCGATATGTCTTCCTCCCCACTGGCGTAGTTTAAACATTAAACAACGATATAGACTTGTATTCATTGACAAGGACATTTTGATCAACACTGATGTACACACTTAACTACATCGGCAAGGATATTTTGATTAGAGCTAATACACACTTAAATATATAGGAAATGATATTTTGATCAACATCAATACACATCCCCCCTTATTGACGATCATCTGCCTTTTGAGGCCAATACAACATATTAATTGGTCCTTTTGGCATCGACCAAATTTTTGTTAAGTGTCATGGCCATATTGACAGATCTTTCCTCTTCAGACATCGATACACCTCCCCATGTCGGTGTGGATGATCTTTTAGATGCCGATATAGGTATGTATTAGTGCCAAAATTATTAACTCTCTAATTTTGCTAGGAGGGATTTAAAATCACCCAAATGAAAAATAAAGTCAATCCTTTTCTTTCTCCATTTTTTTGCCTTCATGAAATAATAAGGATTTGATGTTATTATCTAAAAAGTGGTGTTTTTGGTGAACTAATGAGAAATATGTTTTTGCAGATTCAAATATGTCACCATGCAAGTGATCACAAAGTGTCAGGAAAGCTCCTATGGAAGAGGCCTCTGCAAGTGGAAGCATTCAGGAAGAAGAAGTAGACCTCCCAGGACCCATATATGACACTTCCAAAGGGATTATCGTTAGAGAAACTTCAATCAAATGGGGTGAGGTTTACCACATGTTTAACAACCAAACCTTCCTTAAGGGGCAGAAGATGACACTGACCTCAAGATACTCAAGAACATCAGAAAGTAAAAAATGTATAAGTATTACAAAAACCAAAGGAACCCTAGGTAGGGTTATGATAATGAAAAAAATATCTCGACAAACACTAAACGATTTATTCTTGAACAATACAACATTACAATGAGGGTCCTCACTCTTATAAAGAGCTCGAGAGACCAAAACCCTAACCCTAGGAGACTAAAACCCTAAAAGATGAAAACCCTAATATTTAAACCTAAAGTCACTAAGGTGACTTTATTACATGGGTAAGCCTTATATCTCTAACACCCCCCCATAAGGCGTACAATGCTGAAGGATAACAAACTGAAATCAAATACATATACTGAATATAAAACACATAAAACACATAAAATGAAAACTAAACACAGTTCTTGGACGAGGTTGAACTCCATCAAGATGCCTCATAACCCTTGTAAGAGTGTAGCTGTTGAGTTGAATTCCTGAGTTCCCGGATTCCACCTCCCTGAACTCTTGAATCACATATCTCCCAAAGTCAATCATTGGACATCAATCCACATGCATGCCATGTAACCTCCCTAGTAGAATGCAATCCACATGCATGTCTCTCCAACTAATGAGGGATCTTTTCCTAGATCCACAACTCATGAACTAACTGGACAATAATCCATTTTGAGCTATTAATTAATCCCTACCTGTCTTCAAAGAATGAGCCTCCTAAAATGCATAAAATCCCTTTTATTTAGTAAGGACAATACCACTGGCAATATTCAATGGTTCTTCTACAATGGCTACATCTCCTTCAATAAATTTGAGAGAACAAGCTGTGGTAAAAATACTGAAAGGGTAAATATGAGAAAATAGCAATGCCTCCACCATGATCAGTATCACCATCAAGACCAAAATCATTGAAAAATTCCAATAGTAGTACGTTTGAGCGACAAATACCATCCATGCCCTTAAGGACTCCCAAATTTATTTTAGACATATATCTTATTTCAACATGCATGCCTTGATGTTGCTCTGCTTTGATCTTTGTCTTTCACTCTTTTCAAGATAGAGGCTACAGGGATTCTGGTACCAACACAAAGGCTGAGCTCCTGGGTGCATGGGCACTTCTCCTCTTGGCCTCTCATTTATCAATCTTGGAGATACATATCAGGGGAGATTCCAAAATTATAATCGATTGGCTGAAAGGCAAGGGACGCCTTCAAGTAGCGGCACTGGAATGTTGGAAAGATCACATCAAGGAGATGACAAAGCACTTTCGAAATATTAACTATGATCATGTTTATAGGGAAGGTAACATTGTTGCGGATAGTCTGTCGAAACGTGCTCTACAACAAGCTCCAGGGAAGATGTATTATTACATGTATGAAGGAGGTCATGAGGGACCTCTACAATCATTAAACCTCTTTTAAGGGGATCTGGTTCCTTTTTTATGCTGTTTTGGAATATCTACATGTTGATTGTTTGCTGGAAGAATGATTCAAAGTTTTTGTTGGAAGAACTTCTTGGTCTCAGGCAAAGGAAGGCGCTGAATTGTCTAAGCATATATGTGATTATCTGTTTCTAAGTGATGATATTTTTGACATCCATGGAGGTGGGATTTTGGACATGTTTGTTTTGTCATAGCCATTGTATGTGAGAGATGATCCCATAAGTTTTTTTGGGACATCCTAGTTGTTGATATCTTTGATAAGATATCTTTTTTTGTGAACAGTTTATATTTTAAATAATATAAAGCCTAATTTTCTTGGGAAAAAAAAGGCTACCGGGATTCTTATAAATTACGGGATTCTTATAAATTATGGTAGCATAGCTATTTATTTATTAAAAAACGAGAATAGTAATAACCCATACCCAACTACAATTACCTCGAGGCTGCTTTGCTCTGATCCAATTTTTGTTTTTCTGCTCCACCTTTTCCGTTCACAAAAAAAAACCAAAGCAATTTGAATATCCACAAACCCGTCCCCTCAACAGTAAATCTCGTCGTGTTCTCCTTTTATTTGATATGTAGCGACTAGATTCAAATGGAGGAACTGAACAACCGACTAGGAGAGTAAATGCATAAACTCACCTTCCCTGTAACGTTATCAGATTATCACCGAGAAGAATTCTAGGCCGTCGATGGTCACAAAATCCGCGACTACAGAAAAACCTGCGGACAGACGAAACCCTCGACTCTTCATTGAAAATGGTGGATGGTGGGTTTGCTCTCGTTCAAGGTCGAGTTCATTCACTTCATCCATCGTCTCCCGCAGTGACACATGTAGAAATATCTAAATGGAGGTTCCTTAATTTCTTTGAATATCTACTCACAGATTCATCGTTCGGGTAGCTGCAAATGTGGTTCAAACCCTAGACGCAGATTGTATTTAAAGCTCTGTGTACCCGATGGTTTCCAAAATAAAATACCTCTTTAACTCTGCCAACGATTGTTCTTCAATGGAACGACGGATCCCTTTCCTTACTACTAACCAACGACTAATCTTCAATCTGTGGAATGTAGTTAGCTCAAATCTTGCTAGGTAGGGTTACCATAACGAAAACAAGATGTCCACAATAATGATTTATTATAATGATTTATTATTGAATGATACAACATTGCAACGAGGGTCCTCACTCTTATAAAGAGCTCGAGAGACCAAAACCTATATGTGAGCCTACTCACATATATGTGAGCATGCTCACTCACATATATGTGAGCATGCTCACTCACATATATGTGAGCCTGCTCACATATATGAATGATACAACTTTGCAACGAGGGTTCTCACTCTTATAAAGAGCTCGAGAGACCAAAACCCTAACACTAGGAGACTAAAACTCTAAAATATGAAAACTCTAATATTCTAACTTAAAGTCACTAAGGTGACTTTATTACATGGGTAAGCTTTATATCTCTAAAAATAAGGTGGCAACACATGCAATAGTCTTCCCCTTCGCGGAGGCAATTTCATGGATAATGAGGCATGTGAACTTGGAGACCAGGTACATTTTCAATGCTAGGGAGTGCCTGATAACATCTTTTGAAGCATCAACTATAGCATCATGCTACCACCTGGATAAAGGGGAAATATCGCTAGATAAAAAACTTATAAAAGAGTTCCCACTTAAGTCGAAGGATCTGTTAAGTGCCTAGTACAATCCCAACAAATTGTTCAAATTAATAGCCTCAAGCGAGTACCCCACCAACTTGCTGAGAACACCTTACCAATATGTGGTGGTGATGTTGTGTAGATTGACAGAATTTCAGATGAACAAAGAGCCCAAGAGGCCTAGAAGAAGGATAATGAATAAGCGACAACATCATCAACAACAACATCAATAGTAGCCATGACCACAACTACAACCTATGAATCGACAACAATAACAATAGTAGAGGAAGAGAGAAAAATAAAAGAAACTAAAGCTGTTGAGGCAAAAGAAAACAAGTGAAGAAAAAAGGAAGAGGAGGAACAAAGAAACAAAAAGGAAGACGAGGAAGCAACAACAACCAAGTTAGTCGCAAAACAACAATGTGATGTAGGAGAATTTTTTCCTCCAAAACAACCTAGTTTGATTAGGCCTAAGGGGGTCTTTGAATTATTGTATTTTCCTATGTTTTATTGAAATTCTAAAAGAATTGCATAGGATAGAGGTTTTTAAGTTTGAGATTGATTAATATATAATCGAATCTGCCTTGTTTAAGAAGATCTCAAGAGTTTGCAATATTTAGAGAGATATCGAGAGTTGTGAGAGACAGTTGAGGATTTTGTGGGTCTAAAGGATCATAAAGATTTATTAGTTGAGAGATTTTAGGATCTGAGCCAAATTATGGTATAAGAGTCATTTCAATTTAAATGTTGTAAGCCCACGGGTAGAAGGGGGTCTGAGTTAGACAGAGAAAAAGGACAGGGAGATTGTGTGTAAGAGGCTTAGAGTGGCCAAAAGCCAAGAAGAGGCCAATTTAATGTATATCAGGCCAAGAAGGCCGAGGACCTTGTAAAAATTCATGTATAGGTTCATTAATAGAATATTCATATTTTTGGTCTCTCTGTGTAAATGTTTATGTGTTGAATGATTGAGAAACAGGTGGGAAATTTATATTTGTTGCAGGTACAAGGTCCAACGTGATAAATTTTCATATTGAAGGAGTATATGATCATATTGATGATCGATCATCACACATATCGATGATCCTGAGGATTTGAGGATAGATCGAGTTGAATTGACAACAAATTGGAGTGGAATCAAGGAGAAACAGAGCTAAAATACTACTATGTGCCCAAGCGAGTTAAAGGTCAAGTAGAAAAACATTCAAGAACATAGAAATTAACCTTGTTCAGGTGAGGAGAAACAACCACTGTTTGATCAAGGACGATATTTAATCGTGATCGTTGATTGAGTCTAGTTGTCTCATTTATGGTTAAGTTTGAACGACCATGATTAGATCTAGGAAGAATCCAGGTTGGATCGAGGATCCTCAACAATCGGTTATCAGAACCCGAACAAATGAAGTGTGTGCTTCAAAATACTATATCGGATTTCCACATAAATTTGAACTTTGACACCAAGTTTGCGAGAGAAAAGATCTACTGTCCATCGGTGTATATCTCGTGGGAGATCTACCGTCCATCAGATCCAACTATTAGAGATCCGTCCCATAACTAATTCCAAAATAATAATCTGAAGGTGAAATTTGTCCATCCATCGGGATGTCATTTGACGACTAATATATAAAATGGTGCAACAACTTATGGATAGAGAATGTTCCAATGGAATATAGGGACCGTTCATCGAGATATAACTCCTGGAGATCTGATCGTTTATCAGAAGTCAATTCCAAGCCTTGACTTCGAATACAACATTGTGACAATGAATCTGGACCGCATGTCGAGAGTGAATCAATGAACAAGATTGACCGTGGATTAATCTTGATCGCAACCAATTTTACTCCAAGGAAAATTTGGATCGTCCATCCTGTAATGATCAATGACTACGAAAATGACATGTGGCAATATCCTATTGGTCAGAATGAGACCATCTGAGTCCAATAGCTGGAGGATTTTCGATAGAGAAACATCGATCAATGACCGAGATCTATTCAAATTTTAATAGGTCGATGACTCTAGAAAGGACATGTGATAGCTGACAAAGACCAGAATGGATGGAGTTAATGAATGAAATGTGGGCATGTGACTGTTGAATCCATGAGTGAAAGTGTGACATGTGGCATGTATGTGTAAGTCTTTTGATGAAGACTTGGTGCAGTGGAAACAAAGACTCATGAGCATGACCATAGATATGGGATGATCAATGGTGGAGGTTTTGCCAGTCCTCAGAGTCCAAAAAGAAGATGAAAACTTTCAGAGTGGAAGTTTCAGAGAGTTGCAACCCAGAGCAAGTCCGACGATAGTATTCTAATACAAAGGTAGCCAAATAAAGGGTAGAGATTCAACAAAAGACTAGATCAATGGTGTAGGATCACATAAGGGATCTAGTTCATCGAAACCTGTATTTCAGAGTGTCGTAGTCTAAGATGAGTCCAAAAAGAAAAGTCTGAGGTCCAAATATGATGGCTAGATCAAATCGCTAATAAAATACAACCGTCCAATTAAAGGGTCGATCCAATTCATAACGAGTAAAGATTTGACACACAATTTTATTGTTGATCACATGGAGAAAAGAGGGAACCATCGGATTGAGGACAGAACGTTGATCGTTGATCAACGAAGGATCGACGATCCACATTTATAGTGTTTTGTCGAGGAAATAAAGGGAGCTTCACGCCAATGTGAAAGATGCTTATGTAAATCACTTATCCACAACTACTAATCATATGAAGGAATATGAGTTGAGCACCAATAGGAAAGGTTCTTAGGATTAAGAAAAAGGTTCCAAACCATCGGTCATGAGGAGGATGTGTGTCGGGTTTTGAGAGAAAATAGTCTAATGCAATTAAAATATATTTATGAGTTCTATTTAAGGTGGATTTTTGGGCCCCTAAGTTGAGGAATTGACAAAAGCCGAGTGCAAATATGCTACATAATTTAATTCTAATTCTACACCTGTGGGAAAATGAGTTTGGGAGGTCATCAATTTTGGTATAAGAGAAGGAAATTTAATTTTCATGTGTAGTGGAAATAAACTACAAAAGATTGCAGACAACATAGGATTGATTCGATCAAATGGAATACTTTAAATGAACAGAGTTCATTTGTGGTATTAGAGCACATTAATGCTCTTTGAGAAAATTGCAGAAAGAGAACAGTTCAATTAGAGGAATTGAATTACTTTAGAGGGGAGTATGTACAAAACGAGTGCATGATAATATTACAAAGGCATTGTGATAGGGGGTTATCCATTCAAGTGTAGTGAATGTGGAAGAAAAGATCATGAGTATATCTTGTAGGTAATGGTTAAAATTTTATGATTTGAATAACTATGGTTATGAATAATTGTGAATGCAGGTAGTAGAGAAGGAATTGATAGCAACATTACATCTAGAGGAGATGTGATAGAGATCATGTGTAACTCTTAAAGGATAAAGAGAAGCTTGTGGCAGAAGAACCTTACAATAAGGGATGTTGTAACACTTCCAACTGAAGATTGGAAATGAGGAGAACAATAGAGTTATCAAGGGAAAGTGAGTAGGTGTAGAGAGAGAGGAGAGCATAGAAGTGCTTAGAAGGTTCTAGTGGAGAGAACCACTAATACCAAGAGGACAATATCAAGAGAGAAGCTTGAGTTGGTATTAGATAGAAAATGAAGAGATTTTCTATAGAGGCTTGATGCAACTTACAGTGGACAAGGGGAATTTCACAAAGGAGGAGATGGGGATGACTACTTATGGTCGTGTTAGAGGTTCAAAGAGAAGCCACAACCATAGGAGAGAGAATTCCAAAGCAATTGAAAAAAGAAGGATGAGTCAAGAGGAGCTTGAAAAAGAATTTACTGAGTTAAAAGAGAGACTCAGTATAATTATGGAGATGCTACAGGAAAGAAAGGAAGACCATAGATATGGTTGGATATTGAAGAGGAAGGATAAATGACCTATTAGACAATTTATTGCAAGGTAGCATAGCCATAGACTGCAATATTATATAAGAGAAGAGGAACTCAGAGAAGCTGAGTATAGAGAGTCCTTGGGAGAAGGACTAATAGTTCACTTTTGTGAAACAAAGAAGGGAGTGATGTTTAGAGAGGAGGATGAGGTTCAGAGTACAGACCTCATGAAGAACTTGGAAATTTCATTCCATCATAAGGAGAATATGCTAGAGGAATCTAAGCAGACTCAAAAGTCTCATGCTTTTAAAACTAATGATTTGTGTATGTTTGTAGGACTTACAAGTCATGGAGATAGGAAACCACTTGTAGCTATCCTAAAGGAAGAATTTCCTCATGAAGGAATAATAGAAAGAAAGATTCAAAATTATGTCATGTCAGAGGAAGGGACAACATTGTCTCTTGAAAGTTGTGAAAGAGGAAGTTATGCATGTTCAAAGAATGCATATGATGTAGAAGTAATGAAGATGAATATTTGGATTTGAGATGCTTCAAAGGATGAAGTACACAAAATATTGGAGAGGTCTATGCAAGGCTACAATGATGCAATAATGGATCTTTCCATAGGAGAAATGACAGTGGATGACGATGGTGATGATGATCATTGGTTCATTATCATGAAAAAAGGTACAAAATGTTTACAACAAGTCTATCATTTTAATAAATTCCAAGAATAGAATTTGATTGAACAATCATGTCGACTGAGAATGCAACTTAAGGATATGTAGTATTTTTTGCATAAGTTTTTATTTAGTGAGAATTGTTCTCAATGAGTTGAGGACAAAGAGAGATGTGAAGACCAAGAGATGGAAGCAACCATACAAATTTTATGTGGAAGCTTGCAACAAACAAATTGCAACAATAATATGTACCAACAAGAGGAAAGACTGGACATCGAGGAATTATGGAAGCATTTGAAGAAGGTTTCCAAGAGGAGATACTAGAGAAGGAAGAAGAAGCGTAGCATTCAATACAACTTACTAAAGAAAGAAAATATATTGTACAACAACATAGTAAACTATGGGATCCTGGAAGGTTGCAGGAAACAACAATACAACAAGAAAATAGTAAAGCAAGTGGACATCAACATAAAGTTTGGGATCTAGGAGGACTTCAAAAAATGAAGAATCATGATTAGGAGATCATGAAACATTTTAACCTTGGGAGTCTAATGCAGGAGCATTTTTTCCTCCAAAACAACCTATTTTGATTAGACCTAAGGGGGTCTTTGAATTATTGTATTTTCCTATGTTTTATTGAAATTCTAGAAGAATTGCATAGGATATAGGTTGTTAAGTTTGAGATTGATTAATATATAATCAAATATTTCTTGTTTAAGCATATATCAAGAGTTTTTAATATTTATAGAGATCTTGAGAGTTGTGAGAGATAGTTGAGGATTTTGTGGGTCTAAAGGATCCTAAAAATTTATTAGTTGAGATATTTTAGGATCTGAACCAAATTCTGGTTTCAAAATCATTTCAATTTAAATGTTGTAAGACTACGGGAAGAAGGGGGCCTGAGTTAGATAGAGAAAAAGGACAGGGAGATTGTGTGGAATAGGTCTAGTGTGTACAAAAGCCGATAAGAGGCCAATTCAATGTATATCAGGCCAAGAAGGCTGAAGACCTTGTATAAATTCATGTAAAGATTCATTAATATAATCTTCATATTTTTGGGCTCTCCGTGTAAATGTTTCTCTGTTGAATGATTGAGAAACATGTGGGAAATTTATATTTGTTGTAGGTACCAGGTCCAACGTGATAAATGTTCATATTGAAGGAGTAACTGATCAGATTGATCATCGATCATTGCATAGGTCGATGATCATCAAGATTTGAGGATAAATCGAGTTGAATTGACATCAAATTGAAGTGGAATTGAGGAGAAACACAGTTAAAATCCTACTATGTGCCCACGTGATTTAAAGGTTGAGTAGAAAAAGATTCAAGGACAGAGAAAGGAACCTTGTTCAAGCGAGGAGAAACATAAATCATTTGATCAAGGATGCTAATTAATCGTGATCGTTGATTGAGTTTAGTTGTCTCATTTGTGTTAAGTTTGAATGACCACAATTAGATCTGGGAAGAATCTGGGTTAGATCGACGATCCTCAATGATCGGTTATCGGAACTTGAACAAGTGAAGTGTGTGCTTCATAATACCCTATTAGAGTTCAACATAAATTTGAACTCTGACACCAATATTGTGAGAGGAAATATCTACCGTCGATCAACGTAGATATTCGTGGGAGATCTATCGTCCATTGGAGACATCTATCAGAGCTCCATTCCATAAATAATTTCGAAATAATACTCTGAAGGTGAAATTTTTCCGTCCATCGGGATGGAATTTGACGACTAAGATCTAAAATAGTGTGACGACTTATGGATAGAGAATTTTCCAACAAAAGATCATGACCATTTATCGGGATAAATCTCCTAGAGATCAGACCATTTATGGGAAGACGATTCCAGGCCCTGACTCTAAATAAAGCATTGATATGGTGGATCTGGACCGTCCGTTGGGATGGAATCAATGAGTGAGATTGATTGTAGATTAAGCTTGATCACAACCAATTATACTCCAAGGATAAATCTGAATCGTCCATCCTGTGACGATAAATGACTACGAAAATGACGAGTGGAAGTATCCTATTGGTCGGAACGAGACCATCAGATTCCAATAGATGGAGGAGTTTCGATAGAGAAACAACAATCAATGACCAAGATATATTTGGAGTTGAATAGGTCGATGACTCTAGAAAGGACATGTGGCAGTTGACAGAGACTAGAACGAAAGACGTTAGTGAATGAAAAATGGGTATGTTATTGTTGGATCCATGAGTGAAAGTGTGACATGTGGAATCCACATGTAATCCTTTTGACGAAGATTCTACGCAGTGGAAATGAAGATTCATGAGCGTGACCATAGATCTGGGATGATTAATGGTGGAGGTTGTGTTAGTCATCGGACTCTAGAAAGAATGTGAAAACTTTGGGGGTGGAAGTTTCAGAGTGTTGCAACCCAAAGCAAGTTCGATGATAGTATTCTAATATAAAGGAAGAAAAATCAATGGTGGATATTCAATATAAGACTAGATCGATAGTGTGGGTTCATGAAAGGGATCTAGTTCATTGGAGCCCGTATTTTTCAGAGTGTGGCAATATAAGAGGAGTCCAAAAAGAAAGTTTTGAGGTCCAAATATGATTGTTGGATCAAATCGCTAATAAAGTACAACCGCTTGATTAAAGGGCCGATCCAATTCATAACGAGTGAAGATTTGGCACACAATTTTTTTGTTGATCGTGTGGAGAAGAGGGGGAACTTCCAGATTGAGGATGGAATATTGATAATTGATTAATGAAGGATCAACGATCCACACTAATAGCGCTTGGTTGAGGAAAGAAAGGGAGCTTCAAACCAATTCAAAATGTGCTTACATAAAGCACTCAGACATAACTACTCGTCATATGAAGGAATAGTAGTTGAGAACCAATAGGAAAGGCGCTTAGGATTAAGTGCAAGGTTCTAAACCATCAGTCACGAGAAGGATGTGTGTTGAGTTTTGAGCGTAAATAGTCTGGTGCAAATAACATATATTTAAGAGTTTTGTTTAAGGTGGATTTTTGGGGCCATAAGTGGAGAAATTGGCAAAACATGAGTGCAGATCTAATGCAAAATTTAATTCTAATTCTTCACCTATGGGAAAACTGGGCCGTGAGGTCATCACAACAAAAAAATGAAAAAGTGAAAAAGAAAAAGGAGGACATGACTGAGAATAAGTGAAAAGAAGAGGAATCTATAGCTAAGGAAATAGCGGGGGCCAAAGTAGTGGCAGTGAAAACAAAAAGAAAAGGGTAGTCAATGAAGCAACAACGAAAGTGTCACATGAGGAGAAAAGGAACCAGAATGAAGAAGCATTAAACAATGATTATTTGCCCACGAACACATATATTCCAAGGTCACGAACAAAATCCCCATTCACCGGTGGATAGTTCCCATTTGATGAACTCAGATTGGGACTCTTCACATCCTCTAAGACTCATAAGGTTGCCAATATAAAGACATTTTGGTTTGATAAGGCCTTTGATATAATTGTACAACAACAAACAAACAATCTCCAAGTCATCGAGAAATCTCCCATATCAGTGATTACATAAACCACTATGACATAATATGTCAGGAGGGACCCAATCTCTATTGCATCCGCCGATTTTTCCTTCACGATGGTGTCATAAAAAAGTATCAAAGGCATGGTCTATTAAAACCATGAAAAGGATGATTAGATCAGAGAGCTGGAAGAAGAAGTCAGGCGCGAGAAAAGAGACAAGAGAACCCTTAAGGAATTCAAAATATGTGTGGAAAGGGTTAGGAAAGAAATATATGAGATGGAAACTAACATGTATGAAAATATCCAAGTCTTTCAATAGTTGGTGGCGCAAATCATATCCCAACACAACTTGGTACAATCTAATAACGTAGAATTCACCACCATTAGAGAAGGTTTAAATGATATGCAACAGTGGATTTTTTAGAAACTAGATGCCCCATTCAAGATTCCCCGCAGATCAGTGTGGGAAAGGAAAATTGACTATGCCTCTCTTGATATTTACCAGCAAGTCGTGGAGAAGGATGAGAGGAAAATAAATAATTCCCTAGAAATCTATGCACAACTTCACAAGGCAATGCACATTTTAACACATAAATGGTACTTGACTCCTGTCGAGGCACTCAGGAAGACCAAATATGATGAACATGTTTTCAAAGAGGTCCAGCTAAATATGAATCATATGCAAGTAGATACTCAAGCTGTGACTAGGGTAACAACATATCTGATGAAAGAACATCTTGTCAAGCCAACCAAAACACAAAATATGATTCAACCTTTCATGGTTAACTTGACGAGAGATATCAAAAACCCTCTCGCACAACTCAAACTCTCATGAAGATTCCCTGTAGTCAGTCATATAAAAAGAGTCATTGTCATTGCAAGACAACATGAAGCTTGGGAATCTTACTTAAGAGATAAGGACATATAAAGACATAAAAAACAACTAATTCAAATTTATTCACAGTCATCTTCTGTTTTGTCTTTTTGTCAACTATAATCAGTTTCGTCTTATTGTAACACATGTCAACACCATTTGAGAGGGGAAGATGAAAATACTTGTAACTTCTTCTTGCAGAATCCAAAAAAACTGCATAGATAGTTACTAAAATTACTAGAAGTAAAGGAAGAGGCCCATTTTGAAGGGGCTCTTCAAGCATTGTAAATTCGAGAACTGTTTTTTAAACTAATATTAATAAGCCTTCAGTGCTGATTTTGTTAGAGATAATTACTCTTGCCAATGGCTAGTTTGATCTGAACTATTTCCAGTAGGATGTTATGCTATTTGTATGTAAAAAGGTCTGGTCTGTGAAAACCATGAATATGGTGATCAGATCAAAGAGATGGAATAAGAATTTAGGCACAAGAAAAGAGACAAGGAAATCCTTAAGGAATTCAAAATATGTGCGGAAAGGGTTAGGAAATAACTCCACGAGATGACAACTAATTGTAAATGTGTTGAACCTACACAGAATAGATCTAGCTAGAAAATACCACACACATTTGTAGAGAGAAATTGAGAAAGAAGAAGCAAGAGAGAAAGAATGGAAGAATTCTCATTAACTGTGTTCGACACTGAAAGGGTGAATAATTTACAATAGATATAGGATACACGAGTAACTAATGAGCTATAGTGGTGGTCTAGATTGATCTGGACACACACCAGCAGTTACAAGAGTAAATTTCCACCTAGTTTAGTCTCTGAGGCAGTTACGGGAGTGCACTGCCACCTACCTGAGTTAACTAGTAAACTAGTCTTCAGTTAACTGACTGAACAAAGAGTAGTGATTTGGTGATGATCCCAATGTTGCATGATGACAAAACCAATGCAACATCTAAACTCAACTCAACTAGTCAAACTGAAGTGTCAACTAAAAGAGAATATTCTCCAGGTGGAATATTCTTCCCTAAAATATAGGAGACTGG